>VIYQ01005429.1:0-14444 GCA_009928355.1 Chlorella sp. CH2018 | reverse complement strand
CCCCTTCCTCACCGGTAGCAGGCCTCCATGGCGGTCCAGGGCGTCCACACCACCACCTCGGGCCAGCCGTTGGAGGCGATGGCCACGTCACCTGCCAGACCAAGGAATGGTTGTGGTTGTTCAGAGGACGGTGGACTTTTTTTAGGGGGAGGGGGAGCGGCGGGCCAGACATGGCAGGTCATGGCCTGATGTGTGGCGGCATGCCAGGAAAGAAGGAGAGCAGAGCAAGATGGGCCCATGCACTGCAAAAAGCTGCTGTTGTGTGGCGGCATGCCAGGCCATGCGGCCGGCGGCTCAGCTGCCATGCGGGCGGCAATGCATGCCTTGCACCCTACCAAGAATCGGCCGAGCGGTCCTGCTGCACCCCCAGGCCAACAGCTTGAGCAGCAGGGCAGCAGCAACACTTGCAGCGGCTGCTGGATCCCCTCCCCTTGACATCGATCTAGACGTCTGAAGCAGTGCCTCAGGCCGGGCTCAAGCAGCAGGGTAGCCGCGGCTGCAAGGCAGCAGGCGGCAGCGGTTGTACTCACCGCTGCCATTGTCCAGGGTGACCTTGTTAGGCGCCGACTTGTAGACTGTGGTCAGTGGGGCACGGAGACGCATAGCTGGTGAGAACTCCACAGGCCAATGGTGCCCGCCACAATCCAGTAATCAGCGCAGCCCGCGAACCAGCAACGCAGCCGCAGTCACAAGGGGCATGCGACACCTGGACCAGGCGGCCTTGGCACTGCTGTGTCTGAGCAAGCAAGCAAGCAAGCAAGCAAGCAAGCAAGCAAGCAAGCAAGCAAAGAGCGCGCAGCCATACCAGAGTCCACGGGGCCGCGGAACGTCACCAGCTCGCGCAGCTCGTTGTGCACGCTGGGGTGCTTGGCGTCCGCCACCTGCGCAGCACAGCGCAGCAGGGCACAGCGGGGCATAGCGGGGCTCAGCTGGCGGAGCACAGCGTGGCTCAGCGGGGCCCAGCGCAGGACAGGTGGCAGCAGCTATCAGTGGCCGCCTGCCCGTGACACAACCACCCAGGGTTCCGCCCTTTGAGTGCTCGGGGGCAGAGCGATTGGGCTTGAGTATCGAATGGAAAGGCCTCTCACCCGGTCCAGGTACTCCAGGCCCTGCAGGCCACGCACGTTGGCGGTCTCAATGTCCTCGATGCCAAAGTAGCTGCATGGGGCAGGGGCGGGGCATGCATCACAGCACTCGTTGCAGCGAGCACATGTGCAGCGCAGCTGCGAGGCAACGCAGGTGAGCGGCACAAGAGAGGAGATGTGTCGCGCGTTGTGCCAGGGGGTCCAGCGCAGCAGCAACAAACGTCAGCGGGATGTGAAAAAAAATGAATTCCGGCACACGCCCAATCGGTGCTGAACCAGCTGGGCACCACTGAGGAACCCAGACAGGCCGAGGTGGCACTCAGTTGTGCAGGCGTGGTGTTGGTCCTTCAGCCTTTCCGCCCTTCTCCGGCAACCCCCAAAGCTGTCAGATAGCAGAAATTCTCCCAAAAGCGATCCCCCAAACATCGGCTCGCAGCACACACAAGCTCACCTGTGCAGGCTGGCGGTGAAGTCAAACGGCTTGTCGCCTGTGTTGGTCACCTCCAGCAGCGTGTGCAGCGTCTCGCCCTCCAGCCGAACAGTGTACACAGCCTGCAGCCAGGAGCGCACGTGGCAGGGGTTACAAGGGAGCAAGAGCTCAAACGCACAGCAGCAGGTGGGTGTGCAGGGCCTCGCTTCCTCCATCCGCACAGTGTACAGCCTGGAGGACAGCAGCAGGCAAGTCACAGCTGCGCCGCTGGCATCAGCAGCCGCAGCGGCAGCAGCAGAGGCGCCGCACAGACACCGCCGGAAGCACACCGGCATGCAGCTTGAAGCTGTGGTGCCTCACATGGCACGCCCGGGACCCAGAACACCACTACCTTTGCGCTTCATGCATGTGCTCCAGCGCCTCTGCAGCACCTCTCCAGCGCCCCTGCAGCACCTCTTCAGCGGCCCTCCACCCCACCTTGAAGCTGTGGGGCCACATGGCCCGGGTGTAGTCAGTGTCGGTGAGCACCAGGGAGACCGCGGGGTTGCCGCCATCGTTCTTGGAGGCGGCCAGGGTCCAGTCCACGTTGCGGGCAAAGCCGTGCAGCTGGATGGCGCCGGGGCCAAACTGTGGGGGGACAGGGAGGGCAAGAGCACGAGGGGATGCATGGATGCTGCAGTGGCGTGTGCAGCACATGCACCCGGCCAGCAGCACAATTCGCAGCCGACAGCAGCCAGCGGCAGCGGCGGCAGCAGCGGCAACAGCGGCAGCCAGCAGCGGCAGCAGCAGCCAGGAGCGCCAGCAGCGGCAGGCACCTGAGGGAAGCAGTGGGGGATGCCGCCGCTGATGGGCTTGGACTTGTCAAACACGGCGTCTGGGCGGATGTACAGCACTGCGAGCACACACGGGGTCCAGCATACTTGGCATATGCAGACTGTCGTCACCCCAGCTTTCTCGACACACAGGCCAGCTGCACCGTGTGGTGCAGAGCACCTGCCCCAGCCGCCGCCCACACCAAACCTCCGCCTACCGTGACTACACTGCGCTGAGTACCATGCCGACCGCCCCGGAAGCGGCAGTAGCAGGGAACAGCAGTAGGGCAGCAGCCAGTAGCGAACAGCAGCAGCCAGCAGCCAGCAGCCAGCAGCCAGCAGCGAACAGCGAACTCCCGCGACAGCAGCAGGGCAGCGAGCAGCAGCAGCAGGGCTCACCCTCCTTGCCCTCGGCGTTCTTCCAAGAGGTCACGCAGCCGCCAAACAGCGTGATCTGCACAAGGAGATTTTGTTGGGTTGAAGCTTGTGACAGGGTCAGTGCTTTGCTTGTGTGCTGGTGCTTGAGTCGGTGAGTGCCTATGCTTGAGATGCGAGCTTCCTTTGGGTGGAGCTCTTGACATTGTGAGCCCAGGTGACCGTGAAGCAAAGTAGCGGTAACAAGGTATGAACCAAACATGGAGGCACGCTCCATTAGGCGAGCTGCATCACAATGTGGCAGGCTGTCAGGCTCCCTGTGCTCACCTCCACGGTTGCGCCGGCCGCCGACTTGAGGTGCACGGTGGGCAGGCCGCCGCGGCCCGCCGCCACCTCGATGCCGTTGGTGCCTGAAGGGTGGCATAAATGCATGCAGCGGCGGCAACGTAAGGCAGACTTTGTCGCAATGCAAGTGCCAGTGATGGAGCGTGCGCACAGAGGGATGCACATGGGCAAGGGAGCTGTAACTTGCACCACATGCAAGCTGAACGGCCTTGCATGGCAAGCATCAAGAACATACAGCCGCACCAAACTTGGAGTTGAGCTCCTTGACATCCACAGCAGAAGTGGCGGCAGCCTGCGCCTGCACCCGCACAACACCGCGGGCAGCCGCACGGCGCTGCACAGGGGCCGCCCGGAGAGCGGCGGCGGCACGCCTGCAGGCAGGAGCGGCGGCAGGTTTGGCGGCGGCAGGTTGGCGGCGGCATCGGCGGCCCGCGCGCGTGCGATGGCATGCAGGTGCCAGATCGCCGCCGGATCTACGCCCTCACCGGCCGGCGGAGGCGTTGGCGCAGGGGCGCACGGCCCCGCTCACGGCGCACACGGCCTGCATGGCGCTGGATCTGCAGCAGGTGGTGGTGCGAGCGCCACAAACTGCCGATCGGGGCGATTCCAGCTCGGGCAGGGGACCCAATCCCACGTGCTGTGCCCACGCTGTGGCGGCGGCGGCCGGCGGCGGCGCATGCCGGCAGTTGGGGAATGGCTCGGCCCCCAGGCAACCACATTGCTGGCTCCTGCCTGCCAAAGGCTCTCTGATTGCGGCATGCACGTTGCAGAGGGCCATGAACAGCGCGGACATGCCGCATGCATGCGCATCAGCGGCACATGCGCAACCGCTTGAGCATTTCAGCACCGGGCAAGGGCCCGCCGCTCCTGCTGTGGTGGCTGGTGTGGCAGCGTCAGTGTAGGTTAGCTCCAGTGAGCAAGCGTATGATGGGATCTAAACTGGGGGGCACAGCGGACGACCCTGAATGAGGATGCAGGGCTGGGCAGCCGATCGCGTCGGCCTGCATTGCTCTTGCGCCACACGGGTAGGGTTCTTCATGCATCGGCGCCACTGCTGCCTCGCGAGGACTGCAGCTGGTTGTGGCGAGTTGTCCAAAGGGCTGTGAGCATGTTTCGATTTGGCCGTGGATGCACGGCGACTGATGCAACACGTCACATTCGAGTCCGGACCACCTGACACAGGCAACACGGGCGCTGATGGCGGCGGCACCTCATCTGCCTCATGGCGGGTTTGCGGCTCGAGCGCAAGGCTAGCACCGTTGCATCGCGCTGCCAACAGTCTTGCAGGGCGTCTGTGGGGGCCGGGGGATGGCGGAACCGGCGGCCCAGGGATGGCCCGCCCTGGCAGTGGCCCAGCTCGACCAAGGGTTGCCACTCGATTCCCCGGGAGACTATCGCAGCCTGCTCGACTGGCAGGTCCTGGCACCAGCGGGCGCGCTGCACCCCAGTGTGGCCGCGCTCAATGCCGGCCTCCCCGCCCCCGCCGCTCGGGCGGTGCAGCAGGCGCAGGGTGAGCCCCAGACCCTGCCCGACATCATAGAGGCTCACTTTGTGCCTATGATGACCGTGCGTCGTGGCCTGCTGGTGTTTGAGCCGCGGGGGCAGCGGCGGGAAGAGCGGCAGGCGCGCAAGCGGCAGCGCAGCGCAGCCCAGCGGGACGACGATGTGAGGTACACAGGCAACAGCTACGCGGGCAGGTGAGCTTGCGCCTGGGGCAGTTGACTGGTGCAACTGCTGCATGCTGGGTGGGCGGATGTGTCAGCTGGGTGCGCTTCACACAAGGGGCAGCCTGCTGTGCTTGCTTTGCTGCTCACCGTTTGCAATTGCCTCTACTGCTAGCAGGTACAACTTCCTGCCCTCTGGCCCCAGTGCTGTGCCCGTCATCGCCAAGCGCACCACCACACAGACGCGCACAAGGGGCGGCCTCGAGCACCAGGCAAGGAGAGCAGCTGCGGCACCCGCTCGTGTGCTGGGCACGGCGCAACTGCTGCTTGTCGCACCATGTCCTCGAGCTCGCGCTGCCTGCGCAGCGCAGCATTCGCTGTTAGCGACACCATCCTGTTTGTGGCAGTGAACGCCGGCCGGTTCCAGCCTGATCCATCTTGATTCCTTGTCTCCCCGCCACAGTTTTCGGCGCACGAAGTGCGGCGCGTGGTACCCAACCCGGGGGCAGTGGCGCTGCGTGTGGCTGAGCTGCACTTAGAGGACAGCGGAGTGGCAGAACTGCGGCTGGATGCCGGTGGTGAGGCCTTTTCAGGCTCCACAAAAATCGTGCTGGTGACCGGCCTTCCGGACGCCACAGTGGCTGGGGCTCAGCTGCAGCTGAGCGGGCGGTACCCAGTCAATCCATCTGGGTGCCGCAAGAAGCTGGCTCGGGCCGGCAGCCACTTCCGAATCAAGCTGCCCAAGAAGGCGGCAGCAGCGGCGGCGGCCGCCATCCACGATGCAGTGCAGCGAGGCCTTGTGTCGGTCAGGTGCGTGGGGGCGGCAGTGGTGGGTTGGTGGAATCTCAGTTGCAAGGCCTGCTAGGCCTGCCAAGGCCTGCAAGGCCAGTTCAGTGAACTCGAGATGCCTGGCTGCCAAAGTTGAAACATTCAAATGCTGCTCCCAAATTCCATTAACCAACACTGCCGCAGGGAGGATTATGTGGCAGAGGAGTCGCCCATCGTGCACCACCTCATGCTGACAGGGCCGGCGCCAGCTGAGCAGCCGCAGGCACCACCCGGGGGGGCCCTGGTACCAGCACTGATGCAGGTGCCTCTGCCAAGCAGCAGCAGCAGCAGCAGCAGCAGCAGCAGCAGCAGCAGCAGGAGGGAGTGGATGATTTGGACCCAGATGGTTTGTTGCACCAGGTGCTGAACGGCGATTACGATGCACATCTGCTGGGCGCCGGCGGCGTTGTTGGCCCGGGCGAGCAGCACTTCAGCCTGCTCACTGTGGGCGGCGAGCAGCCGGCGGCGGGGAGGGGCGCTTTTGCCACGCGCTCCTTTGTGGTTCAGGGCGGCGCAGAGGTGACTGGAGAGCTGTACTCGCAGGGGCATATGGTTGTGTCAGGTGTGCTGGCTGGGTGGATCAAGGTCTGGAGTGTTTGGCGCATGCCGCGCACGCTGGCTTTGCTGCGCTGCACTGCTTGCAAGCACTTGCATGCCACCAGCCTGTACGCAGCACAGCACAGCTGCGCACATGCTGTGCTGATGCACCATGCTCAATAGGACGTCCCCCTCCCCGTAAAGATGCTCGCAAGAAGGAGAACATCCGGGCCTTTGACGAGGCGGACAAGTCGCTGCGCATTGTGACCGAGCTGTGCTCCTACATCTTCAAGTACAAGGCAAGTTGGCAGGGGGGAAACAGGCGTGGGTGGAGACTTTCAGATGAGCTGAAGCCAGCGTGACGTGGCCAGACACTCAGCCCTAGCTGCCCTGCCACTGCCGCGTGCCTTGCCAGGCTGCCTCTAATTGCGCCTGGCATAGCAGCCCGCTATGGCCCATGCAGATCCAGCTCGTTCCGCCCTGCCCGCGCCTGCCCCTTGCAGGGCACCATGCACAGCACATGTTGCCCTCTGGGCTTGGCATTCACTGCCTGCATCAATGAGGGATAAGCTAACCTGCTCCACGCCCTTCCCTGCTGTCCATACTGCAGGGCACCGACGCGCAGCGGCTGGGGCTGCTGGCCCAGCAGGTCCGCAGCGTGCTGGAGCAGCATGGCGCCCAGGACTTGAACATTGTCAAGGCGGATGCACAGGTGGGTGCTGATTGGGCAAAGAGTGAAGGGCAGTGTGGTGCATGCTGTGCTGCGCTGCGCGGCACTGCGCTGCGCTGTGCTGTGCCATGCTGGGCTGTGCTGAGCTGTGCTGAGCTGTGCTGAGCTGCGTCCTACCGACCCCTGCTGTGCTGTGCTGCGGCCAGCAGCACTGTGTGGCGCCTGGCACACGCAGCCGACAGCCCAGCCCAGCACTTACACATTGAGCTGCGCCCTGCCCCCCTTCCGACGCAGAGCTCGCTGGCGGTCGACTTCGCCGCGCTGCAGACCCTGCTCATGTCGGCGCTCAAGCAAGTGCACGCAGATACAGCGGAGCTGCGCCGCACGCAGAGCGCCTTCCAGCTGATGGTGATGGGGCGGTTGGAGACGATGGCGGCAGCACAGCAGGCGGGGGGCGGCGGGCTGGAGGTGCTACTGCGCACCGGCAGCGGGGCCAGCGGCGTCAGCAGCGTCAGCGGGGCGAGCGGTAGCGATGCCGGCCCAGGTGTCGGCGCCGGCGGGGGCCTGGCCGCCTGCCCTAGCTTGGCTCGCTTCCTTGGGCCGGACGAAGACTACGACATGGCCAGCAGTGAGAATGAAGAGGGCAGCGAGGAGGAGGCTCCGCCAGCTGAGGAGCAGCCGGAGGAAGGGGAGCTGAGAGGCATGAGTGAGGTGCAGGCCGCGCACTGGCTCATGGCGCAGCTGTGTGAGCAGGCGGGAGCGCAGAAGCTCTACCTGGTGAGCCGGCTGGGTGGCGGTCAGCAGTTGCGTGCGTGCTCTGGCGCCAAAGCCCGCTGGCGGGCGTGCACCATGTTGGTGAAGAGTTGCTGCACGGGACAGCACGATTGCATAGCTGGCGCATGTGAGATGCAGCAGTGTTTGCTTGTAAGTGTCTTCTTCCCCGCCCCTACCTCGTTGCGCCCACAGAAGCTGGCGGGCGACCTCAGCCTGGCAGCCCTGTGGGAAACGTACCAAGCCGCCCTGGCCGCCCCTCCAGAGCCCACCAACGATGGAACCGCGCAGCGCACGCTGGGCGGCGTGTTCATCAAGCTGGCCAAGAAGCGCATCCAGGCTGAGAAGATGCGGTGGGTGGGGCTTGCCACCTCGGGGGTGTTGGCAGCATCATGCATCATTGGCAATGGAAATGATTGCCAAAGCTTTGAAGGCTTCGAAGGCTTCGAAGGAATTTGAATTCAGTGAAGGATCCTTCCCAGCCCGTGTGCGCTGCGCCCACAGCATGGGGAGCCTGGTTGCATCCATGTGTTGCTGGCGGGTTAGGGCGAGGCAGGCTGCTGCGCGCCAAGCTGCACAAATGCTGCTTGCGGAGCAACCATTGGCTCGACCCGTAGCATCTCTGCTCCTCCCTCACTTGCCCCTCCAGGCAAAAGGCGGCAGCGCAGGGCGCCGGCCCTGTTCAGCTGCGTGCCTACCAGCAGCGCCTGGTGGCAGTGGCACGGCGCGGGGGCAACCACATCTTTGTGGCGCCAACCAACAGCGGAAAGACGGCGGTGGCGCTGAAGCATGCTGCACATGTGCTGAGCAGGAACCCTGCTGCAAAGGTGGTCTTCGTGGCACCCACCGTGGCGCTGGCCACGCAGCAGGCTGGTGAGCTGGAATGGAGAAGAGGCTGGAGTGTTTAGGGAAGAAGTGACGCTTGTTGTAAGCCCTACCAGGCAGCGCTGAATTCACACAGTGCACATGCAGCACTGACTGAATGTGTTGTGCGCCGCCCTCCCTGCTGCTGCAGCCGCTTTTTGCGGCCACCCCAGCTTTGGCCCGCGCGGCTTCCGGGTGGGCTGCTTCACCAGCGACAACCCCATTGCGCCTCGTGACTGGCGCAAGGCGCTGGAGGTGAGCTGGCATGGGAGATTGAGGGGGCCACCGACGGTGTCGTGTGATTGGCTGTTGGCAGCTCGTGCGGCTGCCGGTTGCGGCTGCCGTGATTGTGGTTGGCTCTCAGCGACGCACACAGCAGCACAGTACCGTCTACTCCGTCACAGCGCCAACCAGCAACACCTCGTGTGGTCAAGGCTTGTGCGCAACTCACCCCTGGCAGGACCACGATGTGATTGTGCTGACGCCCCAGATCCTGGTCAATGCGCTGGATGCGGGAGAGGCACATTTCAGCCAGATCGCGTTGCTGGTGAGCGCCACGGGGGCAGCACAGCATGTGCAGCATGGGCATGGCGTGCACAGCGGGCAAGGCAAGCTTGACGGCTGCACTTGCAACAAGCAACATCTGGCTGCTGCCCAGGCCCCGAGCCGGGCTCATCAATAATTGCAAAGCAGCTGCAGTGCTGCTGGTACTGTGAGTGCAAGTGCGGCGGTCAGCTTGGCTCCGACCTCTACAGGTGCTGGACGAGTGCCACCACGCCACCGGCAAGCACGCGGTGAACCAGATGCTGCGCCACTACCACGCCTCCCGGGAGCGCACGCAGGTAAGTAGCAGGCAGCTGCAGGCGGCTGCGTCTACGTTTCCGGCTGCAGCCAGCAGGCAGGGGTGTGCCGCTCTCGGCTGCAAAGCCAGGCTGGTTATCGTGACGGATGCGCAGCATGCCGCTGCCCCCTGGTCTGCAGATCCTGGGCCTCACCGCCACCCCCACATCAAAGGACAGCCTGGCCGCCACTCTGGCGGGCATGCGTGAGCTGGCGCGCAACCTGGCGGCGGAGTACGTGGTTGTGGATGAGAAGGATGAGGAGCTGCTGGTGAGTTTGGGTTCGAAGAAACTTCGTTTGAGGCTGGTCCAGGCGGCTGGGCAGCAGGCGATATGCTATAGATACAGCTCTGGAGGCAGGCAGCTCATGGTTTACACGCACGCCTCGAGCACACACACCATCTCCATCTCCCCTCTGCAGCGCGCGGTGCCCAACATTGAGCAGGCCGAGGTGGTGGTGCAGCTGGAGGCGGCGGACGACGGCTTTGCCCGCCGCCTGGGCGCATTCGTAGTGGCGGCGGTGGAGCGGCTGCGGGAGGGGCTGGGCCTGCCGGGTGGGTGAAGCCGGGTGATAGGTTAACCAACTGACTGACTGTTCGGAACAGTGCCACTGAACAGTGTCGGCAGCGTCTGGGTGTGACACGGTGTGGCCCTGCCACTCAGCCTTTGAAATGACGAGCCCTGCTTGCTTGCCAGAGCCCACCGCCTCCACAAGCGGCCCCACACTGCCGCAGCGTCAGCCTGGGGATGGCCATGCCACACAGCAGTGCTGCTGCTGCTGAACGAGCCAGCTCCAGCCCCCCATCTTCCCTTCCATCTGCAGACCTGCCGGGCCTGCCGCAGCAGGTAGTGCCCATGCTGCTGGCCGGCGGCTGGTCGGCGGCCGCCCTGCGCTGGACTCGCAGCATTGCAGAGCGCCTGCAAGCTGCCGTGCTGGGCGGCCTCCTCAGCGGCAGCTCTCCAGCCATGCACGATGCCACCAGCGCCCTGGGGCTGGTGCGGGCTGCCACAGCCGCGCTGGCGCTGGTGTCGGATGTGGGCTTTGAGGCGGCGGTACGCCACCTCAGCGGCGAGTACTTCACTGCTGCCAGCAAGGTGGGCGCCACATGTTTAGATGCTGTGGAAGCATCTGCGCATGGGCTGGGCAGGCCTATGCGTAGCAACTTGCCGGATGGCTGCCTGACCTTGCATGAGCGAGCCGCAGCGCTGATTCGCTGCCCACCTCTGCATCAGCTGCAGGCGGCGCCTCCGGATGGCACAGCAGTGGGACCCATCACCGCTGCCCTGCTGGCGCAGCTGGCTGAGGAGGTTGTGGAGGCGCACGTGCTGGAGGGCACGTTTAGGTGCTGTGCTGTGCTGAGCTGTGCCCTGCTGTGCTGTGCAGAGCTTGCCGCTGCTTGCTGCTTGCTTCTGCTTGCTGCCTGGCCGCCCCTGGTTTGCCGCAAATCAGTTGCGCTGGCCAGCAACCAGACATTTCCCTCCATCCAATCTCAATCCCACTTGAACGCAGCGGCGCCATGACGCGTCACCCCAAGTTCCAAGCGCTGCTCACGTGCCTGGCGGACGCAGCTCAACAGCGGGACAGCTGGCACGCCATCGTGTTTGCCCGCACGCGCGAGGCGGTGCGCACGCTGGCGGCGCTGCTGCAGGGGCGGCCGGAGCTGCCGGGGATGCAGGTGAGTGGGCGAGAGGGCGGGTTGGTTAGCAACGCACGCATTGATGAACTCAGCAGACTCCATGCATGCCGCTCAGCATATACTGGGGGGCTTCACAGGCACATCGTTGTGCACTCTCCACACGCCTGCTGCTCCAAGCACTCCTTCCTGTGCCTCCACTCCCTGCCCTCCAGGTGCACGCGCTGATGGGCCACGGCGGCGGCGCGGCGGCCGGCGGCGGCATGAGCTCCAAGCAGCAGCAGGCCACGCTGGAGGCCTTCCGCCAGCCGGGCCGCCAGCTGCTGGTGTCCACTGCGGCGGGGGAGGAGGGCATTGACGTGCCGCGCTGCGAGCTGGTGGTGCGCTATGCCGCCACGCAGACGGGTGAGCAGGGGTGAAAGGAGGTGGCTGGTGGCTGCTCATTCATGGCTGCTCAGTACTGATGGCATTTGCAGCAGACGGGTTGGATGATTGGCAGTGCCATTTGACGATGAAGCACAGCGTCCTGTGTCACTTCAGCAGCTGCCGCAGTCATGGCTGCTGCCACAGCCCTGCTGCTGCACCAGCTCCACCGCCATGCCGAGGCGGCACATCCTCCTGCCTCTCTGCCCCTGCCTACCTGTCCAGGCCGCGAGCGGCTGCAGTCGGCGGGCCGCGCTCGCAAGCACGGCAGCCGCTTTGTGGAGATCATTGGCGCCACGACCTCGGAGCTGGCGCTGGTGCACAAGTCCCGCCGGGAGGAGGAGCACCTGCGGACCGCGCTGCAGGGCCTCGCCCTGTGAGGCCGCCTCGGCACGCTCAGCAGGCTGCGCCAAACGTTTGCAGATCGCAGCATGTGCACCTGTTTGTAGAGCTCAGCATCTGCCGCGCAGCATCTGCCAAGCAAGCCCAAGAGGACCAGCCTGTGAGGCATCGACTAGGAGGTGCAGCGCCCCCGGCAGGCACTGCTGCCCTTGTCCATCTGTTGCATGCCGCAGCACATGGTCTGCCGCTGCTCTCCTACTCTTCCACCTGGCCTGCCCCACCATGCAAATGGAAGCCTTACAGGAAACATAATAAGCGGCAAAAAGGCCCAAGGAGGGGCGTGGAAAAACAGGGGGCGGCGGGGCGCCGTTGACAGGGCGGAAGCGGTACGGTTGGGTACAATTGTGTGCGCACAACGGCAGTGGGGCCAGCAAGGGGGCGGTTCATTGAGTTGTAGTGGGGGCGGCGGAAAAAACAGCGCATGGGAGGAATCTCTGGAAGAGGTGCGGATTGAGTCAATAGCAATCCAAAGGTGGGGGGTTGGGGTTGGACAGAGGGCAGTGGGAGCAGGTGGAAGGGAGCATGGTGGAGCTGGGAGCGAAGGGGAGGTAGGGCGCTCAAGTATGGAACAGGGGGGGCCTGGCCGGGAGGGGCTGCATCGGGTACAGCACAGAGTCACTTCACGGGTCAAGCTGCCTATGTTGTAAGCTACCTAGAGTCTAACCTAAACTTGCTGAGACGCCCGCCCGCAGGGTCACGAGGGTCGGGGGCTGCAGCGGAATCGCCGGAGCTGCCTGGTGCTAGAGTCAGTCTGGTTGGGGGCCACGTCCCGGCCGGCTGGGGGTACAGGGCGGCCGGCGTGGCGGCGCTGCCATGCGCAGGCGCTGCCGCTGCCGGCCACAAGGGGAGAGAGTCAGACCGCCTCACACGGCCTGCGCCAGCGGCGGGCTGTGCTCGCCGGCGCTGGTGGTGCCCGGGGCGCCCACTCCCGCCAGCTGCTTGGGGGAGAGCACGGCTGCAGAGGCAGGGAAGAGGGAGGGGCAGAGTGGGGCGACGTGAGCAGGCAGGTCAGCCATGCTGGCAGCCGCGCACACCTGAGAGCGCACCATGCAGCAGCACTCTCAAGCCCTCTGCTGCTTGCCACCGCTCCCAGCCCTGTGCTCCCTGCACTGTCCCCCACAAATTGCCCACCTGGCAGGGGCGCCAGGCGCGGCGACTTGGAGGGAGAGGTGGGCCCCTCCCCCTCCACAACCGCTGTCGTGGTGGTGACAGCCGACGAGGTGATGAGGGCGGGGGTGGCCGCCAGCTCAGCGCCCGCTGCGGCCGCTGCCACTGGCGTGCTCACGCTGGGCTCACCGCTGCAGGGCGGCGCGTGCAGCGCCTTGATGGTGAAGGGCTCGCTGTCTGCTTGCCGCGGCCGGGCCTCTGCTGCAACAAGAGCAGGCGGCAGGGCCTCTGGCCGCTGCGGCGCCGGCGCCGGCGCCTGAGCCAGCGGCGGCGAGGAGAAGGGGGTGCCGCCAAAGTGCAGGGTGGGCGTGGCTGCGCCGCTGGTGGCTGGCCGCCGTGGCGAGGCCACATAGCCAGCAGCCGCAGCCTCCACACCAAACCGTGTGGGGCTGCCCGCTGGCGGAGCAACAGCGACGCGCAGCCGTGCCGGCGAGCCGCTGCCCCGCAGGCTGCTGCTGCTACCGTTGCCGCCAGCAACGGGGGAGGACGGAGCGCCGCTGGGAGCGGCAGCTGCCTGGCTGCCTGAGGGCGCTCCCTGGCCACGCTCCGCCGCTGCTGCATGCGCACTGATGGCAGCAAAGTCCCACTGCCAGTCCGCAGAGGAGCAGGCGCCGCGCTGCTGCTCCACCGCCCGCTTGGCTGCTGCGGCCGCAGCGGCACGCTCCGCCGCCGCCTCACGCTCGCGGACGGCCGCCGCTCGCTGCGCCTCCAGGTGCGCCTCGAGTTGCAAGTGGTACGTGGCTGTGAGGGAGTTGCACTCTCTCGAGCGCAGCGCGCGCCGGATGGCGGCGGTGTCGGCCCCAAGCGCCTCCAGCTGGGCCATGACTGCAGGGGCGGGTGGGGGATGGGGAGATGCGGGGAGCGTGAGGTGGAGGGCGGCAGCAGGTCGGCGCAGCTGAGGCAACAGACCGACAGGCCAGCTCTCCAAGAGCCATCCTGCAAGCACACATTGCACAATAGCGCAGCAGTTGCACGCAGCAGATGGTGCCACCCACCCAGCCCAGCCCCACACCCTGCACCCACCCGCTTCGTCGGGCAGCACGGCGCCGGTGGTGGGGTCGGTGAGGCAGCGGTAGAGGCGGCCCGCGCCCACGCCGGGGGGCTCCCAGCGCGGCGCGGACGCCACCCAGGGGTGTGCCCACACGCCCTCCAATGTGATGCGCTGCTCAGGGTCCAGGCACAGCATGCGGGACAGCAGGTCCTGGGCCTCCAAGCTCATCCACGCCGCTGGCTTGTACACGCCTGGAGGTGGGGAGGGGAGGGGCTGGTGGGGTGAGGCACCGATTGCAGCAGGGGAAACGCCACAGCCTGACGACAGCAGGCTTGAGCGACCAGTGCGCCTCGCAGCACATGCCTGCCATGGGGTGCCCAGAAGGCAGCAGCATGAGCAGCGGCTGCCCAGCACACCCACGCACGCCCAGCCACTTCCCACCGCCGCACCGCCACCCACCCGCCAGGATCTTCTCGCTCAGCTGCTTCTTCTCCTTGGCGTGGAAGGGCAGGTACCCCGCCAGCATGGCAAACAGCACGATGCCCAGGGA
Source organism: Chlorella sp. CH2018 (assembly GCA_009928355.1). NCBI lineage: Eukaryota > Viridiplantae > Chlorophyta > Trebouxiophyceae > Chlorellales > Chlorellaceae > Chlorella > Chlorella sp. CH2018. The sequence continues at coordinate 57 of VIYQ01005429.1, read as the reverse complement.
CCACACGTCCACGGGCGGGCCCAGGTAGTCCTTGCGGGCCTGGGGGGAGAGGGGAAT
>VIYQ01005423.1:0-10275 GCA_009928355.1 Chlorella sp. CH2018 | reverse complement strand
ACCCCCCTCACCCACCCACCCACCTGCCATCTTGCAGGTGCTGGGCCGCAGCGAATTCAAGCAGCTGCTGCGCTGGCGGCTGATGATCAAGAAGGACCTGCAACGCGCGGCGGCGGCGGCGGCCAAGGCAGCCAAAGCGGCAGGCGAGGGCGGGGAGGAGGAGGGCGGCAGCGATGAGGAGGAAGAGGACCCTGAGGAGAAGCTGCTGCGGGAGATGAGCGAGGTCAAGGCCAGGTGAGGGTGGATGTGGAGCCAGCTGCATAGCGGCGGGCACTGGTGCCAGGCTGGTGTCAGGCGGATTGGTGCCAGGCTGGTTGGCTTCAATGGGAGCAAGTGCAGACAACTGCGGCTGCCTGCTCTGCTGCGTGGTGCTCAGCTGCCTGCCATGGCACACCAACCTGCTGTGCTCAACCGGCCTCCCCCCGCCGCAGCATGGACAAGCGGCGCAAGAAGGAGCGGCGGCGGCGGCGGGAGCAGAAGGTCAAGTCGCGTGTTCGGGCGGCGCAGCTGGCGCAGGTGCGAATGGGTGTGATGCGCCCGGGTTGGGCAACAATGGCAGGTTGAAAAGTGGCGGGTGGCAGGTTGCTGCGTTGGGCGTGGGCTGTTGAGCCAGGCTTCTGCTGCATTGTTGCCGCCATTCTGTGGCCCGTGTGTGCCTCATCTCCATCTCCGGCACATCCACTGCAAACTGGCAGGCGGAGGGCATTGGCGAGGAGACCGGCCCCGAGATGCTGTTCAGCCTGTCCAAGCTCAAGGGCAAGGCGGGCGCCAGCCTGGCAGCTGACGAGGATGCCGCGGCTCCCGACTTTGACGATGCAGCCGACCTGGCCACCAGCAGCAGCGGCGAGGAGGCGGGGGCTGCAGGGGCGGAGGACGAGGAGATGGACAGCGATGAGGAGCAGCGCAGGTGGGCAGTGGCTGACAAGCGGGCGCAGTGCAGTGACGGGGTGTGGGGAGAGGGAAGGGCTGTGCAACTAGGCCGTCTGCTGGGTCGGTCCAAACAGCGGTGCACAGGGCTGAGCACGGCCGGCCACCCGGCACCCCTGAGCTGCTGATGTACGGTGCTTGCCGTATCCAAAATGCAGGTACGATGCCCTGATGGACGAGTACCTGGAGGACAGCTACCAGGCGTGGAAGCAGCGGCAGCGCATGCGCGGCGACGTGGTCAAGAAGCGGCGGCGCCGGCTGGGCGACGACGGGGAGCTCACGTGAGGGCGCCTGTGGGGTTCAGATGTGCTTGAGAGCTGGCGATGTGCCGTTCAGGCTGTGCTGTTGGGGGGCGGCGTGCGCACGGCAGCGGCAGCCAGACCGCAGTGCAGCCTGCGTGCTGGCAACGCGGCATCCTGCCCTGCACGTCACCTCACTCACCCCTGGCCACCTGCCCCACTGCTGTGTGCAGGGATGAGGAGGAGGAGCAGGGCAATGGTGTGGAGGTGCCCTCTAGTGAGGAGGAGTCGGAGCCCGAGGACGCGCCGCTGGATGCGGAAGAGGAGGAGAAGGAGGTGCGGTGGAGGGGGACCTAGTGCTGGGGCTGAGGGTGGGAAACAGCTTTGCAGCAGAGCAGCGCCCCAACTTACCCAAGCGGCGAGCAGGGCCTCCGGCTGCTCTTGCTTCCAGCCCGGGTGCTTCCCGACTGCACCTTGCTGTTGCCAGCCGCTCACTCCTCCTGCCCGCCGCCCACCCTCCCCTGGCCCTCCCCCCAGGGTGCGGGCCTGATTGTCAAGTTTGATGAGCGGCGAGCGGGCGTGGCCAAGAGCGCAGACGCGGCCGTGGCACAGTGGTTCAGCCAGGACATCTTTGATGACGAAAACATTGAGGACCCGGATGAGGATGCCGAGGAGGTGGTGCGGCACAAGCGGCAGCAGCGTGGCGCAGCCGCTGCGCAGCAGGCAGCAGCAGCCGAAGAGGAGGAGGAAGAGGAGGAGGAGGATGGGCAGCCTGAGCGTGGCGGCAGCGGCGACGAGCAGCCGCCGGCGGGCGCGGAGCAGCAGAGCGGCAGCGAGGGCGGGGAGCCCAGCAGCGGCAGCGATGCCGAGGGCGAGCCCGGCACAGCGGCGGCGCGGCGGCGGCAGCAGCGCGGCGCCGCCGCCGGGGCCGCCGCATACGGCCTGTCAGCGGACGCATTAGCGGGGCCGGCCGACGGCGACGGGTTTGAGGTTGTGCCGGCGCAGGAGAGTGGGGAGGAGAGCGAGAGTGAGGACGAGTTTGAGCTCATGGACGACGAGGCCAAGGTGGGTGGCGTGGGTGGGTGCTGGCCGCTGGGTTGTGCCTGCTTTGACAAAGGTTTGATGGTCGTCTTAGCTGCTGGTTCGTCAAGCCAGCCGGCTGTGGCAAGCCGACCCTCCCTACCCTCCTGTCCGTCCCTGCTGACCCCCTTGTGCCGCCTGCCTCCCCCTCCCTCCAGGCCGAGGTGCGCGCCCTGGCCAAGAAGATGCTGCGCCGCAAGATCAAGGACGACATCATCGAGGCCGCCTACAACCGATACGCATTGTGAGCGCACTTGCCTGCTGCTAGCTGCTGCCTACCGCCTGCTGGCGGGCGTTGCATCTTGGTGCCGCCGCTGAAGCCTGCTGGTTTTCCTGCATGTGTGCCGCATTGCTTTGCCCTGCTGCGGTTGCACAGCGCTTGCTGCGTGTGCCAGTGCACCTGGGAACCACATGCCGCTGCGGGTGATGATCAGATACAAGCATATGGTTGATTGCTGGCCCTCTTTCTCAAGGCGCCAAGCATGAAAACTCCCTAGGACGGTATCTGACGCAATGGCATCAGCTCCAGTGCACACACACCACCCACCGTCTGCACTCTGCGCTGCTGTGCACCAGCTCTGCTGATGCTTGGTTGCTGGATTGCTGCCCAGTGCTGACCGGGCCACAAGGCCTGGCAGCCTGACAAGCCCGAACAGAGGTCTGCCTGGCTGCTGACCCGCTCATTGTGGCATTCCTTTCTCCGCACCCTGCGCAGCCACGACACAGCGCTGCCCAAGTGGTTTGCAGAGGACGAGCGCAAGTTCATGCGGCCGCAGGCGCAGGTGAGACGCCGCTGGCTGTGGCTGGCTTGGACTGCCTGTGCACTGCCCGTGCAGTCAACTCGAGCCCCCTGCACTGCCTCTCCAGGCCTGGCACTGCGCTTGGCAGGGGCTAGCACTTGAGTGCTGTGGCGCTGTGGCCCAACCTGACCATGCCATGCCAACCCACACCCCTTACCATCACCTTGCAAACCCACATCCCCAACAACTGCAGATCACTCCTGAGGAGTACCGCGCTGCGCGCGAGGAGCTGAGGTCCATCGATGCCCGCCCCATCAAGAAGGTGGCGGAGGCCAAGGCCCGCAAGCAGAAGCGGCTGCGCATGCGGCTGGACAAGGTGGGTGCCAGGGGCTGGGGCAGCAGACGAGCAGAGGTTGTGAGTCGGCGGGGAATTGCTGCCCACAGGCGATGGGCGCTGGTCGTGGCGAGTGCTCAGTGGCGGATGCTTGAACTTTGATTTTGTGCGCTGCCTGCATTCAAGACGTGTTGCATTTGCACACGAGTTCTGTGCGCACCATCTGCACCCTGCGCCACCTGCACGCACCCTTGCACGCACCGGAGGGCCCCCCTTGCTCGAGGATTGAGATTTCCAAACAGGGCGTTTCTCACACAACATTCGCAGTGCCCGCTCTAGAGCGTTCGCCTTTCGCCGGGCTTGAGCGCTGCTGCGGCTCACCTTCCTTGGATGTCTGAGAGCACTGGGCCCCTCCCCTCTATTTGCTGCTTTTGCATAGCATTGCATGCATCCTGGTAGCTGCAGCCGGGCCTGCTGTTTCACCGCAAGTGGTGTGTGCATGTGCACTGGCGGCTGGCCGAGGATTCAAACACTCACGGGCACAGACCTAGAAGAGCTCGCCCGCCTGAGCGCAAGCTGATGGCATTGAACATCTAAGGGAATGATGGCCTCCCCCGCTGCACTTGTTTTTACACGCTGTCTTGCTGCGGCTGGCACCCTCCCCCATTTGGAGGATGCTTGCTCCCACACACACACACTGCAACTGTGCACCTGCATGCTGCACCCTCGCATGCACCGCCGATTTGCCCCTTGCCACCGCTGCCCCATGCGGTGGGGAGGCTTCCCATCAATTGGCGTAGAGAGACACGGCTGATGGGCATGGGGGCGCCCTCAGCACAGCAGGGGCCGACATTCCTTTGCTGTGCGGATGGGCGCAACCGAATCATCTGCTGGACACCCCACCATACACTGCACTTTCTTTCGTTCCACACATGCTTTCGTTCCACACATCTCGCTGACAACCGTGCCTGTCTTGGCTACCAGAGCTCAACCCATCTGTGCTCCAGCAGGCCTCCCACCGCTGCTGCGCCCAACCGCCCCCCTTGCTGCTGCCAGGCGCGCCAGAAGGCGGAGGCGGTTGCCAACCAGGAGGACGTGCCGCTGAAGCAGAAGATGCGGGAGATTGAGAAGCTGTACAACCAGGTGGGTGCGCTGCGGCTCTGGAGGCACTCACGTGCTTGTCTGCGCTGGCCAGTACTGTTTCATGCCAGGGCAAGAGGCGGGAGGTGTGGAGCTGGATCACAAGGTGCATTGGCACAGCATTGGCACAGCCTGCGGGGTAGATTGCTCTCCGTGCCCTCACGCCATCCCTGCTCCCCCATCCTCGCGCTCACCTTGCCCCCTGCAGGCGCGGGCGGGCAAGAGCAGCAAGAAGGGCGGCGGCTCGCGCTCCGAGAAGTACAAGGCGCAGAAGAAGGGGCCGCGGTGCGCGGCTGGGTGGGGGCTGGTCGCGTGTAGGTTTGGGTGCTGCAAAGAAGGCTGGCGGTCTACTGCTTGCTATGACCTCTGCTGCAGCTGTGCTGCAACTCGCTCCACCCTTGCTGACGTCTTGCCAATGCACACCGTGCTCCCTCCGTCCATCCCTCCCGGCAGGCTGGACAAGCGCATGCGCAAGGACCAGCGGGGGCAGCAGCGCGCTGAAAAGCGGATGAAAGGCAAGGGCGGTAAGGCTGCGGGCGGCGTCAAGGCGGGCAAGGCCGGCAAGAACCGGCGGCGGTGAAGGGCAGGCGCCCTGGCCGCCAGGCGTTCTGGCCCTGTGCCCTTGTAACCCTGTATCCATTCGTGCTTTCATTTGACACGCCCCGCATTGGGCGCCGCTCGACGTGTAACATGTGACATCTGGCTCAGCAGCTATTCATGCAGGCGGAGAGGGGCAGGGGATAGGATGTAGAGAGTCATCGGGAATCAATCAGTCTTCTCAACTTAAAGCTGCTGCAAGCAACAGGGGAAACTGGCGTTGCTGAAGAACGGAAGCGCTGACCAGAAATGCAACGAAATGTGCTGGGGCAAAAGGCAGAAGGAAGTAGAGAGAAATGTCACACCCGGCACACACACAGTGCTAGATGCTGCAAGGAGAGACGCAAAAAGACTACGCGCACGCATGGCAGTTGGCTGGGGGCCAGCGGCTCTGCGCTGGGGGCCAGAGGCTCTGCGCAACAGGTCTCGGCCGCAGCAAAAGGGCGCGCACAGCAGCGCCTCTAGCTGGCCTCTACACGCTGGAGGTCTTGCGCCGCAGCACCAGGTAGACCAGGACCCGGAAGAAGGCGAGCATGCCCAGCAGGACGAACGCGTTGCGGATGGCGTCGGCCTGGCTGGACGGGTCCTGCAGCAGGCCCAGGCTGCCCTGGATGCTGCGCAAAGAGACGGGAGGGGAGGGCAAGGGGGGAGGGGGTGTGTCTGTGGAGGCAGGACTGGCGCTAGCACGACAGGCCGAAGGCGGTGTGCGCTTGACAGGTGCGAAGCAGTGGGCGGCTTGAAGCCTGGCTGCACGAGGCGAGCAGTCAACACCACCAGTACTGCTGCCCCCGGCCTGCTCACTAGAGGCAAGCAGTCAACACCACCAGGAGTTGCGCTGCAACAGGTTTGCTCACTTGTCCACGGGTGTGCAGCCGGGCGCGGTCTCTGGGTGGTCGGGGCTGGTCAGCGCGCAGGCGTCGGCGGCAGCAGGGTCGGTGCATGCGTACAGCTGGCGGTGGCCGCCATCAAACTCGATGAAGAGCATGATCTGGCAAGGCACAGACTGACAGCGAGAGTGTGACTGGTACAGAAGCTCCCCGTGCAGGACTGACGGGCAGCAGCAGGGCGTAGGGAAAGCGGGCAGGAGGTGCGGCTCGCTAGGCCGCCGGCACTGAGCCAGTGCCGTCCGCTGCAGGACCTTCTGTACGCATTCACCCCCAACCCCACCCACCTGCAGGGCGTAGTAGATGTAGCTGAGCCACTTGAGCCAGGCAATCCAGGCGGGCAGCTGCAGCGCAAAGAAGCCGCCGGTGAGCACCTGCAGGGCACAGGGGGCAGGTGGGCTCAAACCGTGTGAGGCACAAAGTGTCAAAGCATGGCATTGCATGTCATGCTCGACGGCACGTGGACATTGCACTTGGCAAGCATACAAAGGCAGCATGCTGCTACACGCGCCATGGTCAGCATGACGATGGACGCGATCGTTTGAGCAGTTTTGGGGACCATCGTGAGGCAGCCAAGCAGCTGCAGCAGGTTGTGGCACACGGGCAGAGGTGAGCAACTTGCAGTCGGGCATTAGGGCAGGTGACCGCATAGGCCGCGCAGCATGGCACCATGCACAGGAGAGCGTCCGATGAGGCAACCCCTGTGAATCCTGGTGTCTTCCGCTCGGCTCACCAGGCCAATGGACTGCGAGGGGGCAAGCGCAGAGGGCAGCCTGGTCAGCGCAGGCCCATGTTGCTGGCAATCTGTCGTCACTCGTGCAAGCATCCTCCGTTTGCAGGGTGTGGTGCAGCACAGCAGCTGGCAAGTCAGCAGCCTTCACACACCACAACTCCTCACCTGCGCGACCAGCATGGCCAGCAGCGACACGCCGTACTGGCCTAGGAAGGCCCAGCCGTTGCGCCGCAGGCCGCCCATCCAGTATACCACCACAATTTGTATCTGGGGAGGGGGCTGGCGGGACATGGGTCAGCATGTGTGCATGTGCGTGCCATGAACCAGCTTGCACTGCCTGAAAAGCAAGCCACTCACCCACCCACCATCCCGCTCAACGATCCAGCAACCTATCTGCTTGCGGGGCAGCCTGCAAGCTCACCGAGGGCAGCAAGAAGTCCATGGGCAGGTCGGACCCAATGCGTGCAAAGTAGAAGGCCGACAGCCGGTACTGCAAGTCGAGGAGCATTAGTTTGGGATGTTGGTCAATGGGTTAAGTGATGCCACGGTCGCCAATGATGCCTGCCGTCCATGCATACACACCACGGCTGCCCCGCTCCCCTCACCATGCCGCTGGCGCGCTCCTTGAGCATGTGCTTGAACTCCTCCTGTGCAACAGGTAGCGGGGGGAGGATGGGAGGGCGGTGTGATGCGGCGCCGTGTGGCGAGGTGGGATGCATATGCCAGCACCCTGCCGACACCGCCAGGCCCACACACAGCCTGCCCTGTCACTCACAGGGAACGTGAACAGCGAGTTGTAGAGCGCGCCTGCCGGGAAAAGGCAGGGGATTGCTTGGAAGGGCGTTGCAGTCCCAGCTTGCGTGGCCGCATAGCAGGCATGCATGGATAAGCACACCAGCAACCAGCAGCCAGGCTAGCCTGCAGGACGGAGCTGTTGGCAGTTTTCAACCCGGCAAACCAGGCAAGCCAACGAACTCACGGAAGGAGAGCAGCATGACCAGGAAGAAGAGCAGGCCCAGCGTGTTGCGCGCCCTGCAACGTGTTCATTGAGCCCGGGCAGCAGGGCCGAGGGCAGTAGGAAATGATTGGCCCGCTCTCAAACACGCTGTGCATATGCAGGGCCTGTGGCGATAGATGGGTGGACCAAGCACACCAGCGGGGTACACAAGTGCAGCCAAGCAGGCCATCCCTGGTTGCAGCCTGCCCCCCAGGCACACCCCAGCACTGTGTCGTCCTGCCCCGCCTGCCACCAGCACAGGCCGGCCAGCAGGCTGATCACCGCCGCCTGGACAATATCCTGAGTGCTCATACTCTGCAAAAAATCAACAATGGGGTTGGTTCGGGTGGGTAGGGCAGGTCGGTGCAGCGGAGGCAAGCTGCAGGTGCTCTTGCCCAGAGAGGTTCCACTTTCTCTGCTGCCGCCTGGCTACCCCCAGCCAAGCAGCAGGCGCATGACGGCATTCTATGAGGTAACACTTGCCTGGAAGCGGCGGGTGCGCAGGCTGCGGCGGAAGAGCAGCGCCACCTGGGTGCCCCAGGGCGCGCCCCAGCGGTGCTCGCCCTGGGCTGCTCCCTTGCCGCTGGCTGCAGCTGCTGCCATGCTACCGCCAGAAGGCTTGCCCTCCAGGCGCTCCACTGCGAGCAAGCATGGGCGGCAGGTTTTGTTGGTCAAGCTTGGGATGCATGAGGAGCGCTTCTTGACACTCACCACACGTTACAAAAAATCATGCGACAGCGCAGTGCCCTCCCATGTGCATGCACACGCTGCTCGTTCTTCAGGGCAGCTCCAGCAGCCCACCTGTGACGCCATCCAGGCGCACCGCCGCCGCGCCCACCAGCACCGGGCTGCCGGGCTCGGATGGGCAGCTGCCCTCTCCGCCCAGCCCAACAGACGAGTCGGGGGCCTCCAGCGGGGTCAGCTGCACCGGCTTGAAGGCCTGCAGGGTGGGCAGGGAAGGACAGGCAAGGGCAAGAGATGTGAGCAGGGCACAAGCCCACAAGCTGCTCTCTGTGCGCCCCGGCTTCCTGCGCCCTCACCTCATCCCCAGCAGTGCCTGCCTCGCTGCTGCGCTGCTGCCCGCAGTAGCCCTCTTGCGGGTGCTTGGCCAGGAAGGCTTCTGCAGCCTCGATCAGGTGCACACGGCTTGCCTCGCCGTCCCTGCAAATGCAGCGGATGTTGAGAGCTTCATGAGTGGAGCATGAAGCTACCTACACATTGGCACACGCCACCCGGGCACGTGCTGGCTTGGTTAGCTCTGCCCACCTGTGCTGCGTGCCCACCTCGCCCGAGGCCAGATCCAGTATGAAGTCTGCAAGCGAGCAGCCAAAGGGTAGTGAGTAGCCCAGGGAGCCAAACCAGGCGGCAGCTGCCGAAGCCTGGCCGTAGCTGCAGTTGGAGAGAGGGGGGATGGGAGGAGGAACGGGTGAGGGTGATGTGAATGGATGGTGCATTGGACTCATTGCCTTAAGTCCAGCACTGCCGCAGAAGCTCATGCAACGCCAGGAGGTCAGCGGGAGCAGGCCAGGTGAGCCAGTCGAGAGCGCTCTTGTAGGGAGCTGCTCTGCCACTCACTAGATGGCATGGCCCTGCACCAGGACAGGAAAGAGCAGAGGACCAGGGTTGCTCGTGAGCTGGGCACAGCCGGGCTGGCCGGCTGGCTGTGTGAAGCGCACTTATGCTTTCACACAGGCCATGCCTGCACAGCACAGGAAGCACAACACACGACTTGCCTGGCTCAGCAGCAGCAGCTTGTCCATCTGCTGGAAAAGTCGACTGGAAGGCTGGTGAATGGTGGTCAGCACAGACCGCCCGCCCGCTGCGGCAGATGATGGAGCGGTAGCAGGCAGGCAAGACAGACACGTGGGCGGCCAGACAGAGCAGCCAACCAGTCGGCAGTTTGTCAAGTCAGAGCACAGTTGGCGGCCGGCTGCTCAGCAGCATGCCCGGCAGGCCGGCAGCTGCTGACGGAGCGGGCCACAGCAGCGGCCGCTCACCCGCCAGGTGCCTGAGGACCAGCATCACGTGCATGGATGTGGTGGAGTCCAGGCCGCTGGTGGGCTCGTCCTGTGGGTGGGCCAGGAGGGGCAGCAAACAGTGCTTGGGCAGCTTACCAGCTGCTTGTTCGATACATTCTGGCAGTGGCAATCGGCTCCAATGGCCACGCCACCCAGCAGCGCACCACCTGATGTGCCACTGATACCCGCCCCTCACCAGCAGCAGCACCGAGGGGTCGATCAGCAGCTCCACCGCGATGCTGGTGCGCTTGCGCTCACCGCCGCTCACACCCTTGCGGAAGAAGCCGCCTGCGGCACCAGGGGGTTCCACCCGCTGCTGCTGAGATCTGCTGCGTGCTCCCATGCAAGCGTGCCAACCTCTCACTGCCCGCAGGCCCACCGCGCTGACTCCCGGCGCTCCCTGCCAAGTCGGTCACCTTCACTCCAGCCTGTACCGTCCCTCAGCCCCCCCTCCTCTCACCAATGATGGTGTCCTGGCAGGTGTGCAGGCCCAGCGCCGTGGTCACCACTTCCACCCGCCGCATCTTGTCCTCATGCGACATGTGGCGCGGCAGGCGCAGCATGGCGGCGTAGTACAGCCTGCAGC
>VIYQ01005421.1:0-15803 GCA_009928355.1 Chlorella sp. CH2018 | reverse complement strand
CCACCCCCACCCCCACCCCCACCAGCCCAAGACGTCTGGAAGCTGCAGGCATGCGAACCGCATGCCTTGCCGAGCCACCTGCTCGGCTGCCCGGCGGTCTGCTTCCTGCGGCCCAGCGGCGCTCCCGCAGCCGGCCCACTGCTGCGTGAAGATGTGGAGGAGGCGGCAGCGGCAGCCGTCTTGCTGCCTGAAGGGCCCTCGCTGACCAGCCTACACCAGCTGCTGCAGCACGTGGTGGCGCCCCTGCTGGCGGCCCAACAGCAGGACGAGCAGGACCAGCCCGGCTTGAAGCAGCCGGCTGGCGGCGCCGCTGCCGCCTCCACAGCTGAGCTGCTGGCGGCCACCCACCGCTTTGCGGCGCAGGTGGCCGCGGCTGCCAAGCACTGCAGCAGCGAGGCGGCGGTGGTGCGCCTGCCGGTGCTGCCACCAGGGCTGGACCTGGCAGACACCGCAGCGGCCGCCGCCAGCGAGGAGGCGGTGCTGGCCTGCGAGCAGTGCATGGAGGAGTGGGTGCAGGCAGTGGCGCAGCTGCTGCAGCGGGAGGGCGGGGCGAAGCCTGACGGCCCCAGCCCGCTGGCGGAACTGGCCCACTGGCAGGCCCGGGCTGAGGCGTACGGCAGCCTGCTGGAGCAGCTGTCGGTGCCCGCTGTGCGCGGTGCGGAGGCGGTGGTGCAGCGCGGCAGCATGGACGCCAACCTGGCGGCCGGCTTTCATGCCCAGCTGGCAGAGCTGACGCGCCTGGTGCGCTCTGGGGGCAGGCGGGCTGTGTGCTGTTTGCCTACTGTCCCCAGAAACATGCGTAGCCTCTGCACTCTGGCCGCTTAGCTTCGGTTGCCACTGCACCATCTCACTTCTAGCCCCACCGTCCACTGGCTGCGGTGCCCTCGCTGGGTGCAGGCACTTGAGGCACGTGACAATGCCCGCTTTCTGGCCACGCTGGAGCGCCACCTGCGAACGCTGGAGGACGGCAGCATGCAAGCGGTGGCCGATGCTCTGGCGCCTCTGCTGAATGCGCTGCGCATGGTGCGTTGTGCAAGCATGGTTGGAAGGAGATTCGTTTGAATGCCAAGTTGGCACTGTACACTCCCTGTTGACTCTTGCCTGCATGTATGAGCCATCTCACTGCCCTCACTGCATCTCGCCTGCCTCCCCTGCAGATCTGGGTGATTTCTCGCCACTACAGTGACGATGTGCACATGAGCAGTCTGCTGGAGCGCATCGCAGGCACCATCCAGGCAAGGAAGGTCTGGTGCTTTTCCACGTGCAGCAGAGGTCGTGTATTTCTGCACATTGCCATCCCACACCAGACCGATCGCACAACCGGCCTGCCCACCCTGCCCGCCGCAGCGCCGGCTGGACGTTGCACTGGACATCCCTGCCCTGTTTAGTGCACCAGCGGCTGAATCGCTGGCGCTGGTGCGCACCTGTCGGGCGGTGGCAGAGGGCTGGCAGACACACTACATGGCCAATAGGGAGAGGTTGGAGGCCTCGGGCCACACCGCGCGCTGGGAGTTCAGCCGCACCCTGCTGTTTGAGAGGACCAACTACGCGGCTGAGGTGGGCGGGGAAGGCGGCTCGCAGGCGATGCGTGCATCAATGGGGCACCTTCACTTGTGGCAGGCCGTGTGCAGAGGTTTCCAGTGGCTAGCTTCTTGCCAAGCCACCCGATTCCTGCTCCCCTCACCCTCACTGCTCCCTGGCCAGGTGTGCGGCGAGGTGGAGGGCATGCTGGCTGCGGTGGACGACTTCAGCGCCTTCCTGGGGCCGGAGCTCAAGGCGGTGACGGGCGACACGGGCGTGATTGACGAGGTGTCCGTCATGGTGCAGGTGGGTGGGTGCAGGCGAGTGCAGGCGGTTGCTACATGATGGTGTTGTGGTGGTGTCAGCAGCCAGATGGGAGGGGCAGGGCTGGTGACAGTACACGAGAGGGAGGCAGGGCAGGTGGGCAGGTGAGCCCTACTCCTGCCATGCGATCAAATCTCCTGACGTCAATATACTGCATTCAACCGTGTGCTCAGGCCATGGTGCAGCCAGTGGCCGACATCACCTTCCACCCCTTCAACAAGGCCCACGCCGCGGAATGGCGAGCTGTGCGGGCGCGCTTTGCGCGGGACGCCGATGACATTCAGCTGGCCACCCGTGACCTGGTGGACACCTGCTTCCGCAAGCTGCGCAGCGTGGACGCCGCGGCCCAGCTGCTGCACAGCTTCCAGCGCATCCAGGTGGGGATGGGATGGAGTGGAGCGGGGCGAGCGCCGGCTGAGCAGATGGTGGCTGGGGTTTGCAGACCTTGGCTACAACGACCCAGATGGCGGTTGCCCTCCCTCCCTGCTGCTGCCGACCTGCAGGCCCAGGGAGCCATGCAGCAGCAGATGGCAGACAAGCTGGCCGCTGTTCTGGAGCATTTCATCCACGAGGTGCGGCTGGGGGTGGCAACATGGTGTTTTGCCCAACCTCTCGTGCCCAACGCTCGACCTGGGCTGCAATGCAGCATCTGCCACAGCTCGGCTGTGTGTCGGCTGCTCGCTGCGTCCTGGCCGAACTGCCTTCAGCTCACCCCATGCAGATCCACACCGTGCGGCGGCTGTTTGAGGATGGGCGCGACGACCCGCCCCTCACCCGCAACCAGCCGCCAGTGGCAGGGGCCATCCGCTGGTGCCGCAGCCTGCTGGGCCGCGTGCGTCGCACCTGGCTGCGCCTGCAGGGCCTGGGCAGCAAGCTGGAGGAGCTTGATGCCGGGCGGCGTGCAGCAGCGACCATGACAGGTGAACAGGCAGGGCCTGGTGTGGGGGCTGGTGCCATCATGCCGCTCTGCAGCCTGCTGCAACCAGAGCTCTACCTGCAAGGCATGGGGTCCACACCTGCATCCAGCTGCCCAGCCCTGCAACTCTGTCTCACATGTGTCCTGCATCCCCCTTGCAGAGCTGGCGCGGAGCGTGCTGCAGTACGAGAAGGGCCGCTTTGCAGAGGTGGGCACTTTCAGTGCGTGGCGTACCCACCACCGCTGTGCGTACATCATGCAAACACACCGCCACGCCTGGCTGTTTGATGTGTGCTGTCCTATATCCCGCAGTGGAGCGCATCGGTGGACACCGCCGTCACAGCTGGCCTGCAGCAGCCGCTTCTGGCTCGCCAGGCCCCATTCGACAGCTCCTCTGCCGGCCCCAGCAGCGATCCCAGCAAGCTGGGCGGCAGCAGCAGCAGCAGCAGCAGCCGTGTTGTGGTCAACTTCCCGCCCGGCCTGCTGCAGCTGATGAGGGAGGCCAAGTATCTGGACCAGCTGGGCTGTGCCGTGCCGCAGCTGGCTGTGAACCTGGCCCTGCAGGAGGGGCAGCTCTGGTGGGTGGCTTGGAGTCAGAATGCTGTGGTGGCTGCTGCCCTGGGTGCATGTGAACGGGCGTTGCAAGCAGGTGCATCGATGTTATCCAGCCGCCATAACTCACACATCGTGCAGGGAGCACTTTCGGGAGCTGGGCGCTGCGCTGGAGCGGCACCGCGCCGCTGCGGCCGCGCTGCAGGCGGTGGAGCGCGCGCTGCTGTGCGAGCAGCTTGTGGCGCTGGAGGCGGCGCTGCAACCGGGGCTGGCCCGCCTCAACTGGACCTCGCTGACCATCCCACAATTTGTGGAGAGCGTGAACAAGGTGATTAGAGGATGGTGGGGGAGGCTGCGCTGGCTGGCGTGGGTACTGTGAGGATAGCGTGCACACAGTTATGTTGAGCGCACGGCGGGACAGGCAGCGGGAAGCATGGGTGCTGCAGAATGCAGCACTGCTGTTCAACTTGTACGCTTGCATCTCACCTCAGCCCCCATTCTCCACATTTCCCCGCAGGCCGTGGACCAGTTCAATGCCCTGGTGGGCCAGGTTCAGAAGAACACAGCCCAGATTGAACGCTCGCTGTACGCCATCACTCGTGCCCGCCTGCTGCCGCCTGACACGCAACCGTGTGGTACTGCGCCCAAGCCAGCTGCCACTGCCACAACGGGAAGCCCAGAGCCTGCAGCTGCTGACCAGCAACCGGCCAGTGGCGCACGTGCTGGGCAGGCGGACGAGCGGGGTGCAGCAGCAGGGCCGATGGAAAGTCAGTCCAGTGGCCCAGACGTGCCCGACCTTCAGGAGTGGTACGAAGAGTTTGAGCAGCACCGGCAGCAGGTGCGTAGCACTTGATTGCCTCCCAGTTGTCGGGAGCAGCGGTGCCGGCCCCCAGCTGGGCTCAGGTGCCGGACAGTGCCCTCGGCCAGGGGCAGCACCAATGTGCTGCCTGCCCCTAGCCCTGTTTGTCTGCCCACTGCTCGTCCCCCCATGCTGTGCAGGTGGTGGAGGGGCTGGTGGCGCGCTACCGCGGCGTGAGCCCGCTGCTGATCAAGGTTGAGGAGCTGGTGGCGGGCACCAGCACCGGCAAATCGTCACGGCTGGCAGGGTGAGCAGTTGGGTGCAGTGAAATGACATGCCCTTGGGCAGGGAGCGCGACGGTAGCGTCTGTGCTGCCACATTGTACTCTCAAACTGTTTGGTGCACCCTTGCCGCCCTCACCCTGAAGCCTGCCTCCTTCCCCCCTGCCCGCAGCTACTATGCCTACTGGGAGCGCCGCCTGTTTGCCGCCGTCAACTCCATGGTGATGTCCGGCCTGCAGGTCTTCCATGCCCGCCTGGCCGCCTGCAGCCCAGCAGGGCAGGCGGCACATACTGGCATGCCCGGGCATGTGGAGGCAGGAGAGGATGGGGATGGCAGCCACCCTAACAAGCCGCCGCTCTTCCGGGTAAGGCTGCGGAAGCAAGGCTTTGATTATGGAAGTCACAGCTTTGGCAGGTTGACATGAGGCGGCTTGCCACCGTTGCCACTTCTTCCCCACGCTCCCCTCCGCAGGTGTCGCTTGCCCTGCTGGCGTCCGAGGTGACCGTCTCCCCCTCTACCGCGGAGGCCTCCAAGCAGCTGGGCCGCCTGCTGCGCAACCTGGTGGAGTCTGCTAAGCCCTTCCGCCGATGGATGGACGGCACCTGCATCGAGGCACCAGAGCAGTGAGACAGGGGCTTGCGAGGGGCCAAGTCGGCTGGTGATGATGCCGAGCAGCCGCTCAGTGAGGCAGTGCAGTGAGGCAGTGCTTGAGAAAGTGAGCTGCCCCGCGTGATTGACATCTCACGTGCCATCCTTCCCTGATGGCAGGTACGTGTATGGCGAGGATGCCGAGCCCTTCACCTTCTCCTTCTTCACCGACGTCAGCCAGAGCCCTGCAGTCATCAAGAGCATGCTGCAGGCGCAGCACGAGGTGTGCAGGCTCCCCTTGTTGGGTTGATTGATCGATGTGCAGCTGGGTCTGTCCTGCAAGACGGGTTTGCCTCCAGCACGCCCGCTTGCAAGTCGCGCAACAGACGTGATTGCCGCCGCGGCTGCACGCTCCTCTGTGTGCAGGTGCAGCGAGCCACGGCAGGCGTGGCCAAGGTGGCAGAGCGCTGGCGGGCCTTTGCACCGCTGTGGAAGCTGGACCGTGCTGCAGCTCTCACCAAGCTCAGGTGCCTGTTTGTTGGGGTGAATCTACACTAAGTATCCAACTGTGATGAGATGTGAGACCCAGTCTGCTGTGCCGCAACCCCTCTCTGCAGGTCTAAGCGCCCCAGCCTGGCGGCAGCAGAGGACAAGATGGGCCAGTACCACCGGCTGGGGGAGGATGCATGGGCTGCGGGTGGTGACTGCGACGTCCTCTTCATCCGCGTTCGGTGAGGCTCGGGTGGCTTGGCAGCCTGCCATGGCCAATGCAGCATGGTCCGGCTGCGCAAGACTGTCGCCTATACGTTGCCACCTGGTGTCGCCCCCGCTCCTCTGCAGCTGCGCCACGCTGGCGGCAGCGGTACGTGATGAGGCGCAGGCGTGGGTGCGAGGCATCGCCGGAGTGCTGGCGGAGGGTGATGCCGCCCAGCTGGACCAGCTGCGGCAGCAGGCAAGCTGGGGGTTTGCGCGGGTGGTGGGTCTGGCTTCACAAGGAATGCGGAAGTCACATGCTAGCCCACCACTTCCAATATGATGGTGCTATCCACTTGGATTGGCGAGGCACGCAATACCGATATGTGCTGCTCTCATGTCCTCGTGTCCTCGTGTGCTGTCCTCATGGAATCCATTGTACCTGCTTCCCACACTTGCTTGTAGGCGGCTGGTCTGCTGGCGGCGGTGCAGCTGCAGCCACAAGATGAAGCGGATGTGGAGCGCATCAAAAAGAGCGGAGAGGAGGCGCAGGCAGCTGCAGCTGCGGCAGAGGCGGCCTGCGAGGAGCTGGAGGAGAGCTGCCGCGCTCGACTGCGGTATGCCACTCCCGCGGACGCTGAGGCAATGCGGGATGAGCTGGCGCACATCGGAGAGGTGCGGACAGCCTGGCGGCAGCTGGTGGCAGCCGCGTCCGAGCGGCTGGCACATGGCGTGGAGCTGGCGCCGCCGCCACCTGTGCTGGCCAGCGAAGCAACCACCGCACCATCGGGCACGCCGTCGGCCACCAGCAGCCGGCTCGGGTCGGCGCGGCTGGTCAGGCAGGGTTCAACCGCATCGGTGGCCTCTTCAGCAGGAAGTCGGGCCAAGCAGAGCCGGGGCCCCTCGCGGGCGGCAAGGGAGGCAGCCTAGTGCTCGGGCTGGCAAGGCCGGCGGCGGGGCCGTGGCAGCGGCGGCAGCAGGCATGGGGTTGTGCGAGCGGGCGCCTTCGCAGACGCGCTCGTCTCTTTGCATTTGGATGATCTACCTACTTTTGTAAGCGGCCCGTAGCCGAGAACCGGGGGCTCGCTACCGCACCGGCTCGGAGACACCGCGCAGTGACCAGCAGCATCCACATCGGGCAACTAGAAGACCCCTGAAGCTCAGGTGGGCTGAGTTGCGGCGCTGGCGGCGCGCCGTTGCTTTGAGCGCTCGCAGGGCTGCTGCGGCGGCCAGTGTGGCCGCGGGCGGCGCGCACAGTTGCGTTGACGTCTAGCGACACCACCTGGGCCCGCGATGGGACCATTGCCGCTCGTCGGCCGCCGCCGCCGCCGCCGCTGCCTGCCCGCCGTCCCCCTGCTGCCCTGCGTGGGCCAGGTCCAGACCCACCTCCGAATGCTGTCGCGCCTCCATGCAGCACACCAGCCATGGACGACGTGGGCCTGCCCAAGAGCAGCCTGCAAAAGGCCATCAAGGATGCGCTGCCCGCCAACATGCGCATCGCCGGCGACGCCTCGGAGCTGCTGGTGCAGGCCTGCAACCAGTTTGTGCACCTCGTCTCAACCCAGGTGCGCAGCAGGGCGTCGTGCTGAGCGGGGGCCGGGTATGCGAGTGTTGGTGCCGTGTAAGGTGCCGCTGCAGCAGTGGCATGCCATCGTCCCTGCGCTGGTACCCTCGCTTCGCTGACGCCCAGCAGCCCTCCAGGCCCAGCCCTTTCCTTCCTGCCTACCACCCACCACACCCGCCACACCCGCACTGTCCCCTTTCTTCCAGGCCAACGACATCAGCGAGCGTGACAAGCGGTCGACCATCAGCCCGGAGCATGTGATCAAGGCGCTGGAGGAGCTGGAGTTTGGGGCGCAGTACGTGGAGGTGGCCCGGGCAGGTGGGTGGCAATGCTGTCTCAGCACTCGCGTCTCAAATCATCATGCCGCGGTGGTGGGCATGGCAGGCGTGCTGGCTTGCATGCATCCGCTGGTTGGGTTGGGCTGGGCTGGGTGCATTGGGAGCCGCAACACGCTGTCGTGGGCCTCTGAGGTACAAACAGGCTAGCGCATTGCTGGGCAGAGGGTAGGCTCGCAGTCGCTCTCCAGCGACCATTGCTTGGCCCTCCCTGCATGCGCGTTCCACATCTCCACGCTTCAAACTGCTTTCCCACCGCTCGCCGCCCTCCCCTTGCTGCAGCCCTCGATGAGTGGAAGGTTGAGAACAAGGAGCACCACGGCAAAATGCAGAACCGCAAGCAGGGCAGCGGGCTGACGCAGGAGCAGCTGATCGAGCTGCAGCAGAAGCTGTTTGAGGAGGCGAGGGCAGCCACCCTCTCCGGCCCGCTGCCTTCTAAGCTGGTGGCGGAGGTCGTGGCGGCAGCAGAGGCAGAGCAGGCAGGGGATGCGGCGGCGGTGGGCGCGACAGCAGCGCCGCCTGGGCAGCAGCAGCAGCAGCAGCAGCAGCAGCAGCAGCAGCAGCAGCCAGAGGCAGCAGCAACTGCACCGCCGCCGGAGCAGCCAGTGGAGCCGCAGCAACAGGCTGCAACGGGGCAGCAGCCAGCTGGGGCAGCAGCAGCAGGGGCTGATGAAGAGGATGCTGCATTGAGCGAGGACGAGGAGGTGCAGGCGGCGGTGTCGTAGCAGGGCAACTTGGCATGTATGCTTGCTGTTTTGACTACTTTTCTGTGTATGACTGTTTCATAGGACACCAAAACTGGCAACCAGCTGCGGCTGCTTCGCACGCACGGAGAGGTTTAGAGCCCGCCTTGGGCACAACAGGCGGACTGATGTGGGGGTAGCAATGTCAGAGGGTGCAGAGCATTGGCATCCGCAGTTGCGCGGGTGTTCACGCGCTAAATCAGCAGCCTATGCGCTGCCGCGTGTGCTGCCCGGGAACTCTGCTGCTGCCGCTGAGGTGGAGGTTGCTGCGGTGGTGCCCTTGGCCGCAGCCTGCGCTGTGCCCTCGTGCTTTGCTAATGCTGCCGCCGCCGCACGCAGCTCTGTGCTGTAGCTCCCATGGTGGTGATCCATGATTGCTTGCATCAGAGCGAACTGGACCGACAGAATGGGGTGGGTGCGGCACAGCCTTGTGAGGCTCCTTGGCAGCAGCGAGCAGTGGCTGTTCGGCGGCAGAGTCCACAAGGCATCATGCAGGCGAGCCTGACAGCCAGGCCCAGCTGAAGGGCACCAGAATATGCCTCACCGGCGAGGAGCGCAGCGCCTCCACATCCAGCTTGAGCTCTTCTTGCAGGCTGTGGGGTGACAAGAGGCGGACCGAGTGGCCGCCTTCCGCGCTCCACCTGACAGGGAAGGGGCCGCGGGCAGGGCAGAGCCGACTGAGCGGGTGTGGCAAGCCGGCAAACAACACAGCGCGCTTGCAGCAAGCCCCAACCGGCAGCAGCACGGTGAGCAGGCAGCCTGCCCCTGCCTCCTCAGCCCTGGCTGCGCACCGTACAAGGTACACGTCGCCAGCCGGGTGGAACAGGAAGCGTGTGGGGCTGAGCACTCCCTGGCCCAGCCACTGCTCCCGCAGGCGCAGCAGGCCCGCCACCGCTGGGCTCTGCTTCAGCGCCAGGAAGGCGGGGTCTGCACTGAGCAGGGCCCGGGGCACGGGATCGTCCTGCGGGTGCGCCAGGCGGCGGTTGAGGCACAGCAGCAGGCAGTTTAACGGATGGTGAGGCAAGCAGTGGGTTTCATGCTGCTGACCTGGGTCAAAGTGCACTCAGCGCACTCGGGGCTCAGTCAGGGCGCGCCGGCAGGCAGCAGCCGAGTGCCCACACGCAGCTTTGCTTGCCTGCAGGACGTAGTTCCTAAAAGTGCCAACCGGCAGCTGGAGCGCCTGTGCAGCAGGATGGCGCATGGAGGGGGCTGATGCTCCAGTTCAGCAGCAGTGGAAGGCGACCAAATGCCTTCACATGTGCCTCTCATCGTAATGCATGCACCAATGCCATGCAGGCCCCTCACCTTGAGGATTGATCGGCCATCCTCATCCGGCTGATTTGCTAGTGCAAGCACTGGAGGAGACCCAAATGTCGTGCAGTGCACACTAAGGCTGCGGGGTAGTGGCCTGCTGCCACCGCCGCCGCCGCCGCTGCTGCTGCTGCTGCTGCTGCTGCTGCTAGCAAAGTCGCCGGCGGGGCCGCCGCTGCCGCCCCTGCTGCTGCTGCTGCTGCCACCACCGCCGGCGCCAAGGCCACCATTCAAGCGCAGGTGCGCTGTGAGTGCCAACAGGGTTGCCAGGCTGCCGCCTAGGCTGTGGCCTGCAAGCTCTACATGTCGAGCCCCTTCCATGTGGGGCTGCAGCACGTCGTACAGCTCAGCAGCCATCTCCGCCACGCCGCTGCAACAAGGGGGCAGGGGCGGGGCTGCGCTGCATGGTGTCCACTGCGCATGCACCGTGACCAGCATACGCACACACGGTGTCTGGTAGCTTACCCTGGCTAGGCTCACACATCCATCGCGGGTGGGGCCCTGAGAGGCCCCAGCCCACCCCCTCCACCCTGTGTGCCTGCCACCCACACGCACCTATGAGCCACCAGCAGGTCTGGCGGGGAGGTTAGGTGAGGCAGGAAGGTGGAGGGCACCGCCTTCATCAGGCCCTGCCACACACGCAACGTGTTGATGTCTGCGGAGCGCCAGCTCACGCCGCGAATGAAGATGAAGTGGGAGGGCTGCGGCTGCTGCACGCCGCCCGACAGCCAGCCGGCACCGGCCTCTGCCCCGCCTCCAGCCTGTCGCGCCACAAACCAGCGGGTGAAGTGGGTCACGCCATGGGACACCAGCTGGAGGTTGTGCGCTGCCAGCCGGCCCTCCAGGTCATCTGGCGGCAGGTAGCACAGGCCTGCGGCAGAGAGGGTGGCGGCAGCAAGGGTGGCAGCAGTCGGAGCGGCAGAGAGGGCGGCGGCAGCAGGGGCGGCAAGCCTCGCACACACCAGCCAGTACGCAACCATGGTGTGTGTCCTCGCTATGGTGCAGCTGCACCACGGAGCCTTCCACAGTGCCTGCATTAAGCACCTGAGAGGGCTGCCAAGCGGCTGTCCCGCAGCAAGTCGGCCGCCGTTGGCGGCGGCAGCTGAGGTGTATCGGGCGCCCTCCCGGCCATCCCCGGCTCTTGTGACGCGCTGAACACCCGCAGCTGCCGAGCCAGCGGCCGGGCTGCTCCTGCAGGGAGGGCGCACGGCCAAAAAGCCCCAGCCTGGGTTGCGGGTGTCGTCGGATGCAAGCGCCACCGCTGATCGGCATGCACACTCCGATCCGGCCGCCTGCCCTCTGCTCGCGTGCCTGGCCGCCACAGTCCACGCGGGCGCAGCCACATCCCGGCTCCTCACGGCCTCTGCAGCCCTCCAGAACAAGTGATCACCAGCATGCGGATGCGCGGGGAGCAATGCGCAACAGAGTTGTGGTGGGAGGCAGCGCATCTCCGCAGCGTCGTGGCAGCTGCCGCCAGCCGAGCCGTTCAGCAGCTCTCTACGGCCACAGCGGCGCAATGTCATTTACACAGGAGCAGTAGACAATGGTACGGGGAATGGAAGAGCAGGAAGTAATTGGTAGGGGCGCAGAGTGGAAAGTGTGGGGCTCAAATGCTGAGCGGCGGGGGGTCAATTGCCTGCAATTTTGGCGCAGCAGGACTTGAGCGGGGTTGCATACAGGGAGGGCTGGCACAGAGCAGTGGGGTGCGGGCAGCAAGGTAGACGGAGAGAGAGAATAAAAGAGATTAGACCAGTGTGCTGGGGTCAGGCCCGGCGGGGCGCCTGCCTAGAGTCACAGAGCCTGGACTGCCAAAATGGAGGCGGCGAGGGCCAGACAGCCCTGCCACACCTGCCTGCCTAAAATCCCCGCGGCGGGGAGCGCCTACACCAAGGCAGCGCCTAGCCGTCTGTACATAGCGTCGGGGCGAGTGCGGCTGCTGCTGCTGCCGCTGCCTCCTCACTCCAGGCCGAAGCCCTCCGAGTTGAGGATGGCCAGGCGCAGGCGGTCGGCCAGCTTCTCCTTGGAGCGGTAGGACGGCAGCAGAAGCGAGTTGAAGCATGTGTGGCTGGTGGGCAGACGGCTGCTATCGGGGCCATCACGCTGCGCATGGGTGGGAGCGAGGGGGCGGTGGCAGAGCATGCTGGGTGAGATGGAGCGATTGGAAGACAGGCAGTGTCAAGACTGCAGCAAACCGGTTAGTTGACGCAATCACCTCCATAACCAACCACCAGCCCGCAATCATCAGAGCATACCTGGATGATGCAGCGCAGGTTGCCCAGCCCGCCAATGGGCGCGCGGTCGGAGCCGGTGAAGAACTTGAGGAAGAGCTTGCGCTCCTCCTGCGTCAGCTCGCCCACCACCTGCCACAGCCACTGCACCACCCGGTGATCTGCGGGTGGGGAGTGGAGCAGGAAAGCGCTGAGGGGCTGGAGCCGGCATCGAGGGCTTGCTCAGGACGGCAGGAAGCACCGTGCAGCGGGCAGTGGCAGGGCAGCTGCACCAGAGCATGGATCACACCCTCACCCAGCAGCACAAGCCGGCCGCCCCGTCCCATTTGCCCCGCTCACCTGGCGAGTATCCGCCCTCGTACCGCGCGTGCTTCTGCAGGCTATCGAAGTCGAGGAAGGGGTTGCCGCACACCAGCCGCTCCAGCTCCGTGGCGCTAAACAGCTGCGAGGGAGGATGATGGGAACAAGGACCGGGGCGCCGTGAGGCAGCTGGCAGACACCGTGAAGTGTCCCGAGCGGGCCGTAACAAAACTTGGATGCAGTGAAGTTGATACACCATGCCAAACAGCTGCTTCCCCATGCTCAACACCGCACCTGCAGGGCTGGGCCGCCACAGAGCATGAGGAAGCCCTTGGCAAAGGCCTCGAACTGGGAGTGGATGGAGCCGTTGAGCCAGAAGTCGACGTACAGCTCCACAAACTCGCGCCGGTTCTCCTCTGGAGCGGGAGGGGGTGATGGAGGAATGCGGAGGTGGGCAGGGGTCGGTCAGCCGCTTCAACTGGTTGGCGGCCTACAGCAGGAGCGCTGAGTGGCGCCGACCCCGGGCAAATCCCCACTGCTCCCCGGTTCCAGGCCGCCCACCTGTGACGGGCACGTCTGCACCGCCCTCCTTGAGCGGCACCACCCGAGTGTCGCCAAAGCCGGGCACCTCCACTGTGAAGGTCTGGCAGAACACGTCCTCCACGCTGCCGGGGCCCTCATACTGCAGCAGCTGGCGCAGTGACCTGCGGGCAGCGCAGCAGTGGGCCGGTGGCAGAATGTGAGTGCATAACACGGCAACATGGCCGACATCACCGACTGGTCGGGCAGCCCCACAGTGAAGGCAAGCATGAGCCGCAACTCCCGAGTTATGGCTGCTACTCCCACCCACCCACCTGCCCAGCGTGGGCTGCATGTCCTCCAGGTCGCGCAGCTTCACCTCCTGCCCCAGGATCTTGCGGTACAGTGCCAGCGGCAGGGGGAAGTCGAGCAGCACGCCGTTGTAGATGGCCAGGCCCAACACCTGCGGGAGAGCAGAGGCACGGAGCAGAGGACAGCATGAGTCACCCCTTGTGGCCAACACTGGTAGCCACTTGCCCTCTGCCGACCACAACACATGCCACTGCCGCAAGCCCCCACCCCTGGCGCACCAGGCCCAGGAGCAGGAACTCGGCATCCGCCTCCAGGGTGGTGGGGTTGAACCAGTAGGTGCGCGACTCGGGCTGGTAGATGAGCATGCCGTAGTCGGGGCACAGCAGCTCGGTGACCAGCAGCTGGAAGAACTCCTTCTTCACGCCGCCTGTCGGAATGAAAGGAGAGGTGAGAGTGAGAAGGGAGGAAGGGCAGTGGTGATGGGCCCTGGGGCTTGCATGGTGGCTCCGTATCCTGCTCAAAGATGGCTTAACAAGGAGAAGGCCCAGACTGCATGACTAGTCCAGGGGCTGCTGTGTCCTGCTCCAACCTTGTCGGTGCCCCACCACCAACCTGCATCGATGCCATCCTCGCCAATGAAGTGCACCCGCAGCGGCTTGAACAGGTCCTTGGGCTTCTGCCGCGCAATCTCATCCAGCGCATCCTGTTGATTGATTGATGCACAAAAGAGGGTCGTGAGGTGTCCATGCCAGAGCATGACAACAGCTGACGCAATGTGGTGCTGACCAGCTGCTATAACTACAGGCGCTTTGCATGGCGCAAGCCTGCAGCTGCCCCCCTGCAGCAAGGAGCCCCCTCCCAACACTCTGAAGCGACCCACCTCCAGCAGGTGGTTGCGGCGGATGCGCAGGATGCACATGTCGGGGTGGGTGGCGGGGAAGCCGCTCTCCTCGGGCGCCGGCAGGTTGAGGGAGCCCTGCTTCCACAGGCTGCCGGGGATGCCCTCGCTGGTGCCGTTGATCTGGCGGCCCATCATGCGCCGCTCATCATCCTGCAGGTGGCGCACATGCAGTCATGCCGTGCTCAGATCTACAGGCCTCAGCAGGCACTTGGTGCTCTCCAGTACAATCACCCATCAGGTGCCTGCAAACCAACAGCTGCAAGCCATTGATTCCCCCTCTCCAGCCCTCTGCTGCACCTGCAAGGTGCTGCCAGCTGAGGGTTGCGGCCCTTCATTGGTGCGCAGCGAGTTGAACAGCCAGCGCAGGCCGCCCTGGCGGTCACGCCGCCGGGCAGGACCGGCGGCATGTGCATGCCCGGAGCTGCCGGGGGCGCCCTCGCCGCTGGTACGCAGTGCGGAGGACAGGCGCGCCTTCTCGTTGGGCACCACACACTCCTCCTCGTCCACCCGCCGCTGGCCGCGCGCGCTGAGGCTGCCGTTGTTGTTGGCGCTCTGCTGCTCCAGCCGCGACTGCGCCACCGTCTGGTCCATCTGGATGCGTGCCTCAGTGTGCAGCAGCTTGCTCTTGGCCCGCGGGTTGAGCAGGAAGGGGTAGGAGCAGAAGGAAAAGGGGCCGTCTGTGCCGCTCGCATGCTGTGGCATGTCGTGCGTCTGCCGCCACGCCACGTAGTGATCCAGCACGTCTAGCTTTTCGCTGCAAGGGGCAGGGAGGGTGGTTGGAGTGGGGAGTGGAATGACTGGGGGTTTCCAGTGGCAGGAGGCGTGCAGCTGCCGCAGCTGAGCATGGGCTGGCCATTGCTCTCCACAGCCTCCTCTGCAGCCCCCTCCTGGACACTCCCCGCCCACCTAATGAGCTCGTTGTAGAAGGCCTCGGGCGGCAGCTGCCGACCCAGCTGGTTGGCCTCCTCCACCTTGGCCAGCACCTTGATCACGTTCATCACGCTGCGAGGCAAGCGTGCGATGCTGGGCTGGTAAGTAAGGGGCAGGCATGGTGGCAGGCCCTGCTGCTTTCAGGGCCGGCCATGCAGCTTGGAGTTGGCACATCCTCACAAACGCCTGCAACCCGCAACAATCCCACCTGCGTCCCACCCACCCCACCTGATGGTCAGCTTCTTGGTGGCATACAGCTCGTCCGTCAGGTACTTCTGCAGCGGCTTCACCACCCGCGTCTCTAGCAGCTCCGCTGGGTACTCCGCCCACCACTTGACCAGCAGCTGTGGGGTCAGGAGGGGAGGTGGGAGGGCTGAGATCAGCTAGTGACACGGCTGCAACTGTGCAACTGGCTTTGCAAGGATACCTTGCAGCTCCCGCACGCTGCAAGCCACAGCATCCGCTCCCACACCACAGCAGCTCACGTGGCGGGTGGAGGAGGGAGCAGCCAGCACCGCGTTGCAGACGCGCGGAATGAGCGTGTTGGCCACCCGAGAATCGCCCAGCAGCTGGCTCTGCATTGCCGCCAGCAGCACCTGCGGCAGGGAAGCACACCAGGAACAGAGCATGAGGGAGGCACCACTGTTGACCATGCAGCTGCCACAGCGGGCTGCCCAGGTCGCCGCTGACCCCCCGGCCCAGCTGTGGGTGCAGCATGCCAGCCCCAGCTGCCCACCTGCGCGCGCTCCGGCGTGCCCAGCAGCTTGATGTTGCGCTCCAAATCCATCACCAGCACCTCCATGGCCTTGCGGAAGGCCTGGAGGCAGGGCAGAGGTGTGTGGGTGCAGCAGGGTTGAGAAATGGGGAGCGAGAAGGCAGCTCAGCTTCCAGTATCAAGCACAGCAGCAAGCAAGCTGCCTTCAAATGGCAAGCATTCCTGCGTCTAACCACTGCTCCCTCCCCACTGCCCGCCCCACCCCCATCC
>VIYQ01005398.1:0-15825 GCA_009928355.1 Chlorella sp. CH2018 | reverse complement strand
AGGAGGCATGGGGCTTTTTGATTTGTTGGCCCGGCTGGGTGGAGCACCACGCTGTGCATGCCGCGCAGGCACGCTGCAGTGCCGCCGCTGGTTCACAGGACCAAAAAGGCATGAGCCTTCTTGCTGCGACGCTGCTGCTGCAACCACAGCTAAGCGGCCCAGCACAGCAGCAACGTTTGGGCTGCCGCTGCTGGCGCCGAGGGTCAAGGAGGCATGGGGCTTTTTGATTGGTTGGCCCGGCTGGGTGGAGCAGCACGCTGTGCATGTCACGCAGGCACGCTGCGGTGCCGCCGCTGGTTCACAGGACCAAAAAGGCATGAGCCTTCTTGTTGCGACGCTGCTGCTGCAACCACAGCGAAGCGGCCCAGCACGGCAGCAACGTTTGGGCTCAAATTGCTGGCTTGATGTCTGCCTCCTCCATTTGTGCCGTGCTGCTGCTGCATCAAGCGCCGCCACTGCTGCCGCCACTGCTGACCAGCGATTCAAACCGCTTGGCCCACAGCCCCAGCTGCACGCTGCGAGTCAGCTCCAGAGGCGGGGAGCCGCCGGGCTTGTACAGGCCAGACTGGAAGTCTCGGTGCATTTGCAGCGACTGCGCATGCACAAAGGAGTTGGCGGGCTGGCGGGCGGCCTGGTAAGCTTGCAAAGCTGCAGGTGTGGGGCCGTGGGTGCCTGCGGGGGTGTGAGAGAGGCAAGGAATCGCGATGGGATAAGCAGCAGCGCCGCCATGCCTGGTGTCAAGCAGCAGCAGCGACTCCAATGCACCCGCCAGGCCGAAAGCGCAGCAGGCTTGCCAGCCTGGCCATTTGAAAAGAATGAGCAGCTCACCTACAGCCCGCCCCAGCTCTAGCACGTCTTCAAAGGCCTGACTGGTGCCCTGCAAAAAGATGGCGGAGGGGCCGCGCTGTTGGCTTTATGCGCCCCAGTGTGCCAGGTCGCAGCAGCAGCGGCAGCAGCAATGGCCACGGTAGCGGGAGCAGCAAGTCCTGCTAGCCATGCTGAACAGCCACCTGCCCAAGCAGTATGTCGCACTGCGCCACCTCAGGCTGAAGGTCAGGCACCATCTCAGGCTGCGGCTCACCTGCGCCAGGAACTGGGTGGCCAGGTGGGCGGCATCACCCAGCAGCGCCACCCGCCCGCGCGCCCACACCTGCGGAGCAGTGGCAAGCAAACAGGACGGACGTGCGGATGCGGCTCAGGGCAGACATGTGTGCAGCTGAGTCCTGCTGCACTCACATTGCTTGGCCTGCTGCGTCCACCAGCAGCGCTGCCGACTCTCAGCCAGCACTGCCCCCACCTGGCATGCCTCTGGCGAGCGGCAGAACTGGCCGTGCTCTGTGACCGCCAGGGCGTCCGTGCTGGCAATCAGGTCGGCCACCTGCGGCATGGGCCAGGCATGGATGGCTGGCGAGCAGGTGGTCAGCACCCCGCCTTGCGCTCAGCAGTTCATTTCACGCCCGTGTGGTCAAATGTGGTCAAGCACAAGAAATGCTTGGCAAGCCAGGGCTCGCCACCTACCAACCACCTCCCCTGCAGACCCATCAGCTGCCCAGCGCACCTCAGAGCACCAGCCGCCAAACATGCCAGGCTCCAGCGCCCGCGCCTTGCGAGCCTCCCCTTGCTCCCGCCGTGCTGCGGGGTCCTGGATATATGCCGCCCGCCCGCCGCCAATTTCATCCAGCCGCTCGGCAGGGAACGGAGCAAAGGCCTGCAGACAGCGGAGGAGGTGGGTCGGCGGCATGCGGCATTTCCTTCAGTGCAGCTGCGTGCATGCATGGAACCACACACAGACGCGACACCCAACGTGAAGGCTTTTACCAGCCCTCAGCTCCCCTTCATGATCTGCCAGCCCTGGTGCACGCGGCGCTGCCTACCTGCCACACCACCAGGCCGATGCCCGGCAGAGGGAAGGCCCGCAGGATGCGCGGCTGCTGCAGCCACAGGCAGTAGGTGCCTGGCCCGGGCCACCAGGAGGGCTGGGGGGCAACACCCCGCCAGATGGCAGACCCTGCGGCAGGGGGCAGAACCGCTTCGGCCTGAAGCTGAGCTGCAAGACAGAGCTCGCTTCCTACAATGCTGCTGATGATCGGCAACACTGCAACCACCTGCACATGAGTTCCTGCCACGCGCACCCGCGCACCTAGGAAAGTGGGTGGGCCGTCGCCCAGCAGCTGCTCCCGCACCCCAGACTGAGCTCCATCTGCGCCAATCAGCAGCCGGGCTGTCACTGGTGGCTGCTGGCCACCGTGGAAATGCAGGGTCACCCCATCTGCCGCCTCCTCATACCCAGCAAAGGCAGCCTCTTGGTGCAGCACGCCTGGCGGCAGCGCTGCAGCAAGGGTGGCCTGCATGGGTTGTCGAGGCAGAGGGGCCAGGCACATGAAACACAACTGTCTGGCGTGCAGTACTTTGGCCTGCCTCGATAATCGTGCAGCCATGGCGGCCGCACCTGCAGCTGGTGCCACGCCACTAGCGAGTAGGGACCATGCTGCCGCACAAAGGCTGCCGCCGCTCCATCGTCTGCCGCCACGCTGAGCAGCTGGCCAGCAGCGGTGTAGTTTCTGCAGACAGCAGGCATGGGGCATGGCTCCAGTTGCTGCTCTCTGTGTGGTTTCCCCGCAAACAGCGCGCTGCCAGGCCTGCGAAATGCAGCTCCGCGCAGCTTGCACCCGTGCATGTCCCGAGCAACCGTAGCAGCTGCCGGCAGCACCTGCAGCCGCAAGCAAACCTCTGCACCCACCTCCGCTCAGTTGTCTCAACATGGATGGCCTCCACCCGCTGGCCCAGCCCCGGCTGAATTGCCTCAAGCGCCTGCAAACCACCGCAGATGGGCGACTGCCTTGTCTTCAACCCAAGCCCACCAGCCAGCCGTCAAATTGTGGCACACTCTGCCACTAAACACCATCACAACCCATGCCACAGCTCACCGCCCCACCCGCACCCGAATGCCATTGGGCTGCACCGCCAGCGAGGCGCCACGTGGCCGCAGCGTGGATCGCTCAAACACCGCCACACGCAGGCCGGGGCTGCGAGGTGAGACCAGATGTAGGCGTGTTGTCAACCAGGACTGACGAGATGCAGGGCTGCAGGGCACCAACCAAACCTAACGGCAAGCGAGCCGCCCCTCACCTGGCCACCAGCAGCGCTTGGGCGGCAGCCAGCCCTCCCGGCCCGCCGCCCACCACCGCCACATCAAGCTGCTCGTGGGCAGGGCCCTGCTGCACGTCTGCATGCCACGCATGATTGCAGTGAAGCCAGCGTGAGTGCCCAGGACAGCACAAGCGCGGCAGGGCGGTGGCAGCGGCGGCGGCAGCAAGCTGGGCGGCGGCAAACCCTGGCTCGCCTTGGGGGGTGGCACGGCACTCAGGACATTGCTTTGAAGCGGCCCGCTGGCCGCGGCCGCTGCACGCAGGCCCCTGACCGCCCAGGCGGGGCGCGCTGGGTTGCGCAGCAGCCTGCCTGGACGCTGCAGCGACTCATACTGGTGCCGCGATGCGGAATGGCACACCGCTTGGGACCCGATCGCACGCAAAGCACGATTGCCCCACCTCGCCGCCTGCTGCCGCTGCTGCCGACATCGCCCAAAACCCAGTCTCTGGTGACATTGTGGCGGCATGGCACTTTTAAACAAACAAGGAACAGCTCTCAATTTGTACCGGTATCAGCACATGCATGAAACACACTGGAATGGCACGCAGGGCGGTTGCGCCTCAGAGGTGAAAGTACAAGCAGCAGGTCAGTCGGCCAGCACCAGCGCCAGCACCCTGCCCACCAGGTGAGCAGGTACGTCCAGCTGCAGGCGGCGCTGGAGGCGGTGCAGGCTCAGCGCAGCCGTGCGCAGCCGCTCAGCATCCACGGGCGGCAGGTGCGCCACCAGCAGCGCCGCCTCTGCCTCTGAGCGTGCCAGTACAGCAGGCAGCGTGCTGCCCAGTCCAGCGCAGGGCGTGGGCAGGCGCTGCCACTGCTGCGGCGTCAGGGGCAGGTGGGCTGCAAGAGTAACATATAGCGGGGCCAGCCGCTGCCGCTGATAGTTTGGCAGGGCCGCAAAGCGGTCCAGCAGCTGGGCTGCACTCATGCCTGAGGAAGGCAACAGAACACATGCAGTCTCACAGTGGCTACGCAAAAGCGTCCCCTGCAGCGGCGTGCAGCCCTGCCTGTACTGCACCAATGCTGCCGCTGGGTGTGCAGCCAGCAGCAGCCGGACAGCTGGCGCGCTTCCAGACTCGGCAGCCTGGTGCAGCGGGGTGCGGCCTAGGATGTCCAGCACCAATGCTGCCGCTGGGTATGCAGCCAGCAGCAGCCGGACAGCTGGCGCGCTTCCAGACTCGGCAGCGTGGTGCAGCGGCAGCCGGTTGAACCTGTCAGCCACACCCGCCGCCTCTGGATGGGCGGCCAGCAGCTGGCTGACCGCTGCCTCGCTGCTCGAATGTGCGCCGTAACGTAGCGGCAGGCGGCCACCAGAGTCGGGCACTTGCGCTGCTGCTGGGTGGGCAGCCAAAAGCAAGGCAACCGACTCGGGGTCTGTGGCAGCCAAGTGCAGCAGCAGCTGGCCCCCTGCTGTGGGGACATCAAGTCCCGGCGCGCCTGCGCCCAATAAGGCACGCAGGTTGCCAGCTTTGCCTGCCGAGGCGGCTAAGCGCGCCGGCAGCCAGCCATCGTCACCTTCAGCTGCTGCTGTCTCTGGCGCAGCGTCAAGCAGCAGCTGCACTGTTGCCGGGGTGCCGGTATATGCCGCCGCATGGAGAGGCAGGATGCCTTCGTCGGTGGGGGCAGTGGCCAGCTCCGGAGCCAGGTGCAGCAGCAGCCGCATAACTTCCACATTGCCGCTGCTGGCTGCGCCATGCAGCAGCGTCCAATCAAACATCCGGTTGCCAAACTCGTCATCCTCATAGGCGCGAGTCGAGTGCACCAGGCCTGGTGCCATTTCGAGCAGCAGCTTCAGCACTGCCGCGCCCTCACGCGATGAAGCCGCAAGGTGGGCTGGTGATAGAAGCCAGTCCTCGTGATCTGAGTTGGCACGCGGCTCTATGAGCAGCAGCTGCTGGGCGGCGCTGGTGTGGCCCATACCAATGGCTGTCACCAGCAGATCTGCCACAGCGGTGCCCCACACACGAAGCAGAGGATCTGCATGGGAGGGATTAGGTGCATAGAGTCAGATACAGGGCATTTACTTTCCAGGGAACAGCTCGGAGTGTAGCACGCAGGCAGCTGTGTCAGCCCAGCAGGCCAGCCTGGCCATCTCAGTTGCTGCCTCACCTTTTCGCCGCCAGTCCACACACTCCTGCAGCTGCTGCACCAGGTTGTCAAATGAGCCGTGCAGCTCAAACGCGGGAGTGTCGAAACGCGGCGCCTCAGCTGCTGCTGCACCACAAGCATCCAGCGCTTGCTGCAGCTCCAGCATCGTGCGAGCTGCGAGCAGCGGTGTGGGAGCGGCATGTTTCCGTGGCTTGGCAAGCGGCACCCAGGAGGGGCGGAGGGCAGGCCGCTGCAGCAGCTGGGACCAGGCTGCTGCATTGCCAATGCACTTGCATGCCACGATCTGCCTAGGCGGCACTCACTTGTAAGGCACTGCAGCACAGCGTGCGCCTCCTCGCGCACAAACGAGAGGGCGTCATCGCGGTCCTGGTCACCCTCAAAGGGAGGAATGTCAACCTCATACCTCTGCCCGCCAAAAGGAAACACAACCTGCGACAGCAGCATGGGCAGTGCGGTTGGCACACGCGGCAGGTGGGTGCAACCACAGTGGCAGCATGCTGCAGCAAGCAACTGTGCTGCTCCTGCTCACCGTGCCACCGTAGCCGTCCACATCCATCAGCAGTCCCTGGAAAGACATGGCCGCCTCCTGCAATGGCATTGATGCAAAGCGTC
Source organism: Chlorella sp. CH2018 (assembly GCA_009928355.1). Classification (NCBI taxonomy): domain Eukaryota; kingdom Viridiplantae; phylum Chlorophyta; class Trebouxiophyceae; order Chlorellales; family Chlorellaceae; genus Chlorella; species Chlorella sp. CH2018. Next base: position 9,957 of record VIYQ01005398.1, on the reverse strand, counting down.
GCACTTCCGCTGGGGCCCATTTGCCGCAGGGCCCGGCACGACTGCGGCGGCGCGGCATGAACGTCGCCGCCACCCCGCCCAGCCGCCAGCACGCAGCTTCGGCGGCCCGCTGGCCCCCGCCGGCTGCAGATCCAAGCGAGCCATGACGGCTGGGCGCCCCCAATCACCTGGAGGGCGCAGGCAGCGCTGGCTGGGCGTGAAAGTGGGCTCCGTGACAGCCGGCAGCTTGTGCTGTCGGCACAGACTTTGGAGTGACAACTGCAGCGAGCCAGCAAGCCAGGCGGGCTTGTGGGCAGCCGCCGCCGCCTCTGCCGCCGCGCCGCCACGTGGGCGGCAGCAAACTGGGGCAGCGTGCGAGGCACTCCTGTGCGACGGGCATGCCACCACTGCTTGGGCATGACACCACTGCCATCATTGTGAGCTAATCTAACAAGCAAGATGTCCCATCTTGCCCTCTGAAGCGCTAGTTCGGCGGGCGGCGTCGCCGCTGCCGCTGACGCTGCCGCTGCCGCTGCGGGTCCGCCCGCATGGGCCATCCAAGAGCTTCCAGCTTGCCCCCCACACCTGCATTCAACAGCAGTCGCTCACGCCAGCGGTTCTCCAGCGTGCGGGCATCCCTCGGCTCCCTCAACCCGCCTCGGTCACCGGCTGCAGCTCCTGCCTGCCCCCTCCAGCTGGTGAGCAGGGCCGCTCCTGCAGGTGAGCAGGGCCGCTCAGCCATAATCGCACACTCTTGAACGGCTGATCCTGCAGCCAGCGAGGCTGCCGAGGCTGCCTGCTGGACGGCGGCGGCGGCGGCGAAGGATGTCGGCAGTGGCGGCAGTGGCGGCCGCCCCCAGGCTCCGCTCCAAGCTGTTCCAACTGTCCAACGCCACGCCCTCTTCCCCCCCTGCAGAGTCGACAACCACACCCTCTCAGTATGGCCTTCCAGGGCATGCTGCGGGATGTGAACGGCTTCGGCGGCAAGGTGGGTAGCCCGCCTGGCGGCACAGTGCTTGCTGCCTGCAGCCGCCTGGGTGCTCAGGCCACTTGAGACGGCCGCACATTGATCCGCATGCCAGTGCAGGTCGTGTTTCCGTTTGGCGGCGAGGTGTACGAGGTGCTCCTGCCACCCGCCGGGCGCGAGCCGGACAGCGAGGAGTCTCGCACCTTTGTGCGCGAAGAGGCCACCACCGTGCTGCAATGCCTCATGCGTGAGTGTGCGCAACATGTGAGGAGCGTACATGCTCTACAGCACAGCAGACATGGAGCCGCCACACTGCTCGCATTGGCCAGCCGGACTTGTAGCTGCCGATGACTGCTAAACGTGCCCCGCTGAATGTGCACTGCAGATCGCGCATTGGTGGAGCAGCAGCGCGCTCTGGCCGCCTCCAGCCTGACAAGCGTGCCGTGCATCGATGCTCTCCCGTGTGAGCTGCACGGCTCGCTTGCGGACCTGGCTCAGCAGCTGCATGAGTGTGTGCAGCAGCGGCGGCAAGCTCACGGTGAGGGGCGGTCACGCTCAGTGCAGTTCATGTGAACATTGAGCGTCGCGCTGCATGCCCAGCCAGCAACCAGCCTGTCCGACTTGCTCAGTTGAAGAAGCGCAGGTCAAAGCCGCTTCCTAGTGGCCGCTGCTGCTGCAGAGGAAGGATTTAGAGATACGTGGCTGGAATCTTCCACTGAGCTGCTCATTACGGCCATCAAGCTCGGGCACGTCTGTGCTGCCGAGCAGCTGCTGCTGTTGGACCCGCGGGCAGGTGCAGACATGCAGCGCTCTGACGAGATGCCCGCGCACGTTGCGGCGACGCAGCCAAACAGCATCTCTGTGCTGCAGCTGCTGCTGGCAGCTGCTCCGGACCTGCTGCACGCAACAAGCACTTACACAGATGAACTTGTGGCTTTCGAGACTTCTGGCTGGACTCTGATGCACGGCGCGGCCAGCAGTGGGAATGTGGAGGCCATTCGCCTGCTGCTGCAGCTGGCTCCAGAGCTGGCTAGCACTCGCAATGGCGACGGCGAGTTTCCCCTGCACCATGCAGCACCCAGCAACAGCCCGGCGGCAGTGCAGCTGCTGCTACAAGCAGCGCCAAGGACAGCCGCGGCAGCAGACTCATTTGGCTGGACCGCTGCACACTTTGCAGCGAAACGCGGCAGAGCCGACAACTTGCAAATCCTGCTGGACGCTGGGGTGCCAGGGCCAGAGGTTTCTTCAACAGACAGCTGCCTGCCCTTGCATTTGGCGGCACGCTGTGCTGAGGGAGAGGCAGGTGCAGCTGCCATTGGCATGCTGCTGACGGTATATCCAGCGGCAGCGCAAGTGGCCGACCATGACGGCTACCTGCCGCTGCACCACGCTGCCGAGTTTGGAAGCGAGGCAGCCGTCAGCCAGCTGCTGGCTGCCCACCCTGCAGCGGCGGGTGTGGCCGACAGGAACGGCATGCTGCCGCTGCACCTCGCTGCCCAGTCTGAACGCGAGGCAGCTGTCCGGCGACTGCTGGCTGCACACCCAGCGGCTGCGCTGGTGCAGGACAGCCAGGGCCGCACGCCGCTGCACCACGCTGTCATGCATACTCATACATACATGCCGTACAGCGTGTCTGCCGCCGTAATGCTGCTGGCTGCACACCCAGCTGCCGCGCTGGCGCAGGACGGCGAGGGGCGCACGCCGCTGCAGGTGGCAATTCGGCACCATCGCTTTGAGGCAGCTAGCGTTCTTTTCCCTGCCTCAGGCATGAGTGCGGCCCAAGTGCTGGACCGCTGTGCTGCCTTGCCAAACTATCTGCAGTCGTGGCTGCCCCCACTATTTGCTGCTCTGGCAGCCCACCTGCCCCTGACGCCACAGCAGTGGCAGCGGTTGCCGACGCCATGCGCAGGCCTGGGCTGCGCTCTGCCCGCTGTACTGGCCCGCTCGGAGGCAGAGGCGGCACTGTTAGTGGCGCACCTGCCGCCCGCAGATGCCGAGCGGCTGCGTACCGCTGCTCTGAGCCTGCACCGCCTGCAGCGCAGACTTCAGCTTGAACTGCCTGCTCAGCTGTTGGGCAGGATGATGGCGCTGGCGCTCGCTGATGCGTAACCCTAAGCCGCTGGATGATGCATAACCCTAAGCTCAACCACCTCCCTGCAACCCTTCCAGCTTCGCGCCCGCCTTCTCTGTACCTCTCCTGCCCATGCCCCAATGCCTGCCTGCCGCCCATGCACCATTCACCCCTTCTGCCTAAGCAAACCGCCCCTCCACGCCTCTCTCGTGCAATCAATTTCACTCGCTTCTGAGCTGCTGTGCCACGTCGTCGCTTCCCTCCCAGCTCTGCACCACTTGCTGCCTTCTGCGCTACCAAAATCACACTCAACGTGTAGCCAAGACAGCACGAGTCGAAAACGGGAGCATCGCAATTGGCGTGCGTGCACGGGGAGGGGTGTGCCAGGAAAATCACGTTGCAGCGGCAGCTGCGGGCAGCAGGCTAGATCTGAAGGAGAACCAGCCTGATCCGCAGCTGCCGCTGGCGTGGCCTGTGCAAGGAATGTGTGGGATTGAAATGAGATGGAGCGGAACAGCGGAAGGCGTAAACAGTCCGAAATGCGAGCGGATCAACGGGGAGCAAGCAGTGGATGGGGTGGGTGCATTGGTACAACTGGCAACGAACAACGAAGAAATTGGGGACAGGGGGAAGTGCAGCGGGGAGGGGGAATGGGCGCACGCGAGCAGCGGCACAGCAGCGAGGTGCCACCTGCCGCTGCTTAACAGGCAAGGGCACGTGGTTTTGGTGGTTTGCCGGGTGTGTTGGCAAGTGCAAAGCAAGGGGCGCGTCGCTGCGGCGGCGGCAAGCGGCAGCCGGCGGCAACGGCGCTGAATGAAAAGCGGCAGCCGAGCGGCTTACTCAGGAGCGAAGCTGCTGCTGGCTGCACGCATGCAACGGGTTCAGGCTGTTGAATGCATCGCATCGGGGGTGTCGTCTTGTTTAGAACTTCTTCAGGGCCCGGTAGTACAGCTGCGGAGGATGAGGAAGGGGAGCGGAGCAGGGGCGGAGGGTGAGCAGGTGGTGGGGTGGACAGCGGCAGCCCGCACCGTGCGGCGCATGGTCACATTCGGCTGATACCAGCGACGGCGAGGGTCAGCCGCGCCAGTGCCCGGCAAGCGCTCATGTGGCGGCATTGGCATGAACCAGAGAGGGAGCCCAGCACACCGAGCTGAACACAACACCCTTAATACACAACACCAGTAAAGCGCACCTCAAGGTAGTCCTGAGCGGGCATGCTCCAGCTCCAGTCCATCTGTGTCAGGTGGGGCAGTGTTCGGCAAAGCAGTGTTCCAACCGGGCCATGCGATGACGCAGTCAGCTGACTAGTCATGTGCGGGTGGTGTGGGGTGTAGCGGTTCAGGCCCAAGCCACAGTGAGCAGCCGTGCGGCCGCGGCCACAGCAGCAGCCCCGCGGCAGTCATGCGCCGCAAAGTGCATGCCATCCAACCCAGACGCCTGACTCCGCTCCATCGGCTGCGCACCTGCATCGCCCGCTTGCTCAGCTGGTTCCACCAATCCCGCTCCCCAAACCAGCGGCTCAGCGCCCTGCGCGGTGGGAAGGGGGAAGCGACAAAGCACAGTTGGTTTTCATGTCGTACCGGTCCCAGGCCCGGCTGGGTTACTCAGGCCGGCTGGGTTACTCAGGCCGGCTGGGTTACTCAGAGGCCCAAGCGAGGGGGAGGCAGCGTGCCAAGGTTTCTCTCAAGCTGTCCTGCCTGCCCATTCTTGCAGGGTGCCCTGCCCGTCCTTTCTCTCGCAAGCTGCGCTGCCCGGCTGCCCACCTTCAAAGCATAGGTAGGAATAAATAACAACAGTGTCCCCACCTGTTGAGCGCATAGTCCAGGCCGGGGGCGTCCATGCCTTCAAAGGAGAAGCCGTTGACCTCCATGCCCAGCGAGGCGGCGCGCTCCGCATCGTGGTCCACATCAAACACTGCGAGGGGTTGGGTATACGATTGGTGGATGAGAAAGCGGCAGGCCGTCATCCACATCAAACATGGTGGTCCACATCAAACTACTTCGAGAGGTTGAGTTGAGGAGGGGCACAACACGTGGCGGATGAGGGAGCGGCAGAGAGCAGCAAGCCATTGCATAAAGATGGGCAGTTGGAGGCCGCCTGCCGATGCCGCCGGTGCTAGGCAGCCTCGCCCAAGGCGGCCTGTCCAGCCGTGCGACTCGCATTACATTGTACCGGCAGGCAGGCTGCGCCCTGCTCACCCGTGTCGTTCAGGCCGCCCGTTTTGCGCACAATAGGGATGGTACCGTAGCGCATGGCAATCATCTGCGGGCCAGGCAGGGTGCAGGCGGCTCAGCTGGCTTCAGGGACATGTGCGCTTGGGCACGCGTGTTCTGGCGCACTACCGCCGAGATTTGTTGGCTAGCAGGTCCCATTGGCGGCACCAAAAGCAAGGCACACCACACGCTATCAAAAGCCCCGAGGCCTCCAAATTAGAGGTGGTGTGCACCTGAGTGAGGCCGCAGGGCTCAAACATGGACGGCACCAGGAACATGTCGCAGCCGGCGTAGATCAGGTGGCTGCAGCAGGGAATGGGAGAGGCACTCAGGGCACTGGGATCGAGTACATAGATCAGGTGGCTGCGTGCAGTGGATGGGAGAAGCAGCAGCAGCAGAGGGGCCGTGGGTGGTTGCAGCCTGCCCACCTCAGCGGCTCGTCGTAGGCAAACCAGAGGCGCGCGCGGTCGGGGTACTGCCGCGCCAGGTCGCCCGCCAGCGCATTGAACTCGGCCTGGTCAGGATGGCATGTGCAGCACATGGGGTGAGCAGACCACGAATGCACGCTGCACGAAATGCATCCTGCACTGCCTATCATATGTGAGTGCGCCAGGACCCAGATTGTGGCATTCGCTCAGCGCCCGTTCAGCAGCGCTGCGCATCAGCTCACTCAAGCAAGCAACACCCCCGCACCACCTCACCTGCACTTTGGGGTCGGGCGCCGACCCCAGCAGCACAAACTGGCCGCCGCGCTCCATGGTGCGCCACGCCGCATGCTTGATGAGGTGGATGCCCTTCTGGTGGGTCAGCCGCGTCACGCAGCCCACAATGGGCACATCTACGTAAAGAGGGGGCAGTGTAGCACGAAGCGTAGCAGCACTGAAAAGCGGTGGCTGAACAGATGGATTCCCTTGTGGTGGGTCAGCCGCGTCACGATGGGCACATCTACAGGGGGCGGGGGCAGCTTGCGTCCCTATCAGCCAGCATGCCACGCAGTGCGCCAGGCCTGGCGCACCTCCGCTGTGCTGGCGAGTAAAACATCCGCAGAAACACGCACACAGCAGCTCACCCGCGTTGCTGAGCTGCATGTGCTTACGCGCCTCCGCATTGCTGATGGTAAAACATGCGCAGAAGCACGTGCGCAGCAGCAATGTGCACAGCAGCAATGCAAACCTCTAGCACCAGTGACTGCCTACCTGCGTTGCTGAGCTGCATGCGCTTGCGCAGCTCTGCCTTAGCAGCCGCCTTGCCCTCCACCACAGACTCGGCTGTGTAGCCCAGCGGCAGCAGCGGGTCCTCTGCATGTGGTGCAAGCAGCGGAGGAGCAGGGCTGGTGAGAAGGGGCGGCCACTTAGCAGCGGGTCCTCTGCAGGATGTTTGGGAGTGAGCGAGAAATCCTGTGAAGAGGACCAGCGGCTTGCTCGGGACAGGACCAGCGGCTGTTCTAACACGAAAGGGCCCGGCAGCTATAGTACACTCGACTTGTTTTGACACGGCCAAGTGCAGCGCACGTCCCGCACACCAAGGATGTGGGTGCGGAACATGCACCAGACGCTCCTTCCTCAACCGAGGTCGCGCACCTGAGGGGTCCCAGATGTCGGGGTCGATGCCGTTGCGGATGCCAAAGAACTTGCCTGCACCAGGGAGTGGAACAATCAGGAGAGTGGCAGGGTGAGCAGGAGGGCTTGGGGGGGAAAGGCCAGTGGGGGGAAAGGCCAGTGGCATGCAGCTGCAGTGGGGAGCTGCAAGAGGCAGCTTGCGGCTGCAGCTGGGAGCTGTGGCGGGCAGGGGCATGTGTTGCCTCCCCAGTCAGCTGCTGTGGGGTTGCCACTGTCAAGCTGACCACCACCCACAGTGGTGGGGCACAATGGCTGGGTGACCAGACACCCCCTGGCAGTACGAACAGCTGCAGCTACAACCGACCACCCAGCCACCGATGCAAGCCCTGGGCGCACCGTGGTGCGGTGCGATGGCTGGGTGGCCAGACACCTCCTCGGCGTAGGTTGGGGACACTGTGGTGGCCACCTCGCATGCCGCCATGGCCTGCAAACCAAGTGGTCAGGGGGAACCGAGAGGAACGTCAGGTTTTGGAGGAACAACCGCTCTGGTGGAGCATCAGGTTCTGGAGAAGCACCAGCTGCTGCGCTAGGCCACTGTCCTGCCGCCGCCAGGGCCCAGAAAGGCCTTTGTTGTACCAACCAAAAGCAAACTGGCAGTAAGCGTAACCAAATGTCGCACCTGGCCAATCAGGTCAGCTCCATAGTTGAGGTTGTGGATGGTGAATGCGCACTTGGAGGAGCCGTGGTCCAGCCAGGCCACCGGCGCCGACTGCCAGTCGTGGCAGTGCACGATGTCGGGCCTGGAGGGCGGACAGGGGGGTGGGGCGGCAGTGTCAGGAGCGTGGCGAACCTGTGTCAGCCTGTTGCCAGGCCTGGCATGGTGTGTAGGTGAGCGCAGGGAGGCAGCTTGGCAGGGTGGGAGCGCTGTTAAAGTGGGCGGTGGGTGGCGGGCAGGTGCATGGAGGTGGGCGGTAAGGGTGGGCCTCTGAGCGTCCGTCCATGTGTGGTGCAGCTGCAGTGGGCAACGGGCGCTGGGCGGGCGTGGCAGGTGGTCATGCGGGCTCAGCATGTATGGGTGCAAGTGGGTTGGGTTGGGTGGGAAGTGTGTTTTGGGGTCCCCTCACTGGCGAGGGTGGCTCCCAGGGAAGCCGACTTGCCTGCAAGTGAATAAACAGACAGCGCGGGTGCGCTGCAGGTTCAAGCATGCCCTGCTGCCTCAGGTGCACGCAGTTGCGCTTGCAGGTGGCGCCTGCAGGATGGTCGCCGCTCCTCCTCGCAACCCGCATCGCTGTTGCAGCGCGACAGCCAGCCAACCAGCATGCGAGGCAAGAGGTGCTCATGCATCACTTCTAACCAGCTCCCACTTCTGACGATCTCCCTCATCTAACGAGCCACCAATTCTAACGAGTGCCACTCACTGCCGCGCGTCCGCATGGTGCTTGATATACTCCAGCGCGCAGCCGCACCAATAGTAGAAGCTGCGAGGACGAGCAGGACGTGGCAGCGGGGCAGGTCAGGGAGGGCTAACAATGGCAGTACTGCACCAATAGCAGAAGCTGCGGAGTACAGAAAGAGAGGCACAGCAGATGAGACATGGTGAGCGCCTCCTGCCGCCTTTGCTGCCGGTGGGTCCGCATGCACTGCAAGCAGCAGCACTGCTAGCAGCAGATGCGCCTGGCTGCTGGCCTCCGGCAGCGCAGCACGCTCAGTTGTCCCAAGGCACCGTGCTCCCTTTAAGCGCACTCCAGCCCGGCGCCAGACGTCTCACCGCTCGCGGTCCTTCCAGATGTCCGTGTAGATGCGCCCCACCCAGAAGTATCCGTTGCAGGGCTCCAGGAACGTGGTGTTGAGGCCTGGGGGAGGGGGGGTGCAACACGCTACGAGTGAGCATCTGTTTCAATCCAGGGCTCCAGCAACGTGGTGTTGAGGCCTGGGGGAGGAGGGGTTGCAACAATAGCGTTTCGGTCTGGACCTCGGGCTTCAAGTGTACCAACAGGGCTGACGGGGCCAGCACAGCACAGCAGCGCGCTCACCTTCCACCTTGCCCATGCTTGCACCTAGCAGCGCCCACCACTGGCGGCACGCGTACCAACAGCGCTACAGACCAGCCGTGCCTGCACCAGCTGGAGCCAACAAAGAAGCACCGCACAGCAGCAAAGTGCGCTCACCCTCCACCTTGCCCTTCCAGATCTTGACCTGCACGCCGTTCATCCAAAAGTCCTTGGCCATGCGCAGGTCCTGGGGTGATGTGGCAAACAAGACAGAACGAAGTCGGGGGCAGGGCCAGGGAGACCCTCTGCCATGCGTGGGGCAGCGCACATGCAGGCAGCCACGGCGCGCACAGCTGCGCATGCAACTGCTGTGCGACTGGCAGGAGACCTGCACGAGGTTACGGCTGATGCAGTCGTACTTGGGCAGCAGCAAAGCACACACCACAGCACGCACAGCAGCACGGGCAACTGTTGCCCACCTGCACCAGGTTGTAGTTGATGCAGTCGTACTTGGGCAGCACCACCTCCACCTCGTGACCCTCCTCCTGCACAGCGCGGCCCAGCGCGGTGACCACATCGCCCAGGCCGCCCTCCTGCAGTTGGACAGGGTGTTGGGGAACAGCGGCGCAGGTGAGCACAATCGAGCATAGCGCGGCGCAGCGCGGTGCCCACGTTGCCCAAGCCGCCCGCGTGCAGTTGGGCAGGGTGTTGGGGAACAGCGGTGCAGGTAAGCACAATCGAGCATAGCGCGGCGCAGCGCGGTGCCCACGTTGCCCAAGCCGCCCTCGTGCATAGGTCGTGCACCTATGCACTCATGGAGAGATTGACAATGGGCTGGCAACCAATCACATGCATAAAGACAGCTGCCATCTTGGCCAGGGTGTGCAACTGCACGGCACAGCCCAAATCGCGCATGCAAATGCAGCAGTTCAGCACGAGCCCACCTTTGCAATGGGGGCCATCTCTGCGGCGACGTGCACGACGCGCAGCGTGGGCACGGTGCCGGTGCCGCCCACCACCGGCACGTGATAGTCCATGCCCTTGTTGTCGTCGTAGAAGCCGCCCTGCGGATTTAGGAAGGGGAGCAATAGAGTGTGAACGGGGAGCAGCAGGCTAGCAGGTGGGCAGCAGGCTAGCAGGTGAGCAGCAGGCTAGCAGGTGGGCAGCAGGCTAGCAG
>VIYQ01005380.1:0-10309 GCA_009928355.1 Chlorella sp. CH2018 | reverse complement strand
GCAGCCAGGCCGGCCGGGGCACCAGTTCCTGTGCAGCCTGGAGGAGGTGGAGGGCGAGCGATAGGAAAGGGACTAGCGACAATAAAAGTCAAAGTACCCATTGTTGGGGCCAGAACTTGCCACTGTGTATCAATAACCTCTGTATCGCCCTCTTTTTGTTCTCGCTTCCCCTGTCTGGTCCCCATCTTCTGTGACTGCTCACATGCGGTAGACTGGCACACCCGTGCACGTATCTCTTGTGCATGCAACGTGCACCGGCATAGCCCTTGCCATGCAGCCTGCTGTCCCTATGCTATCCATGGCCTCCACCCCTCTCCTGCTGGTGAACATGCCTTGCTCAGCTTTACTGTCCAAGCAGAATGTAGCATACCGCAGTGCAACGAGTGCTGCGCAAAGAAGCGTGTCGGCGGCAGGAGCTGCGCATGCGCCGCAAATTAGCGCACAGCAGCCCCGTCAGATGTTGAGTTTGTTGTGGGCTAGAGGTGTTGAGTTTGTCGAGAGTGAAAAATGAAAAATGAACACTAATCTTGCCAAGCAAGCTCTGTTGGCACGGGCAGCACGCCACTCATGTGAACTGGCTTCTCTAGTCAGGGCAAACAGCGTGTACAAGAACAGCAGGAAAGTATAACAGTAACCAGGCAAGCAGCACCTTGGCTAATAGAAGCGGGACCTGAGCCAGTTGGCTGCCTTCCTTAACCAGTGCCGCACACCCGGCAGCAGGCCGTGGGCTGGCACAATGACAACGTTGCGTCCACTGGCTGCCAGGTCCTGGTAGGCACTGGTGGAGCCGTTGACAGCAGCTATTCGGTCCAGCACTGGTCGCAGCACTTCCCAGGGTAGCTCCAGGTTGCGGTCCCGCATCACTGCGAACGGGCATCACGAGTGGGCGTGGGGCAGTCGCAGGTCGGCGAGCAAGCACCGGCAGACATGTGCATGTTGTGGCGTTGCATGCACACTGCGCGAGCTGCCGCTCCTGCATCACTGCAAAAACCCCAAGGACGCGCAGTTCAGATCATCAAGCAGCCGGCGACAAGATGCTTCCTCCCACACTGTGTCCAAGCCGTTGCTCGCCACTCACTGGCGTTCCAGTGTCCGCTGTAAGGCAACACTCCTTGTTGGCGCTGGAGCCGCTCGTGGGCGCCCGGCGTGAACAGCTCTTGGTCCTTCACCACCACTCCCCACCAATGCACCTGTGCGGCAGCGATGTGGGATAGCACAGCTGCCATTCAAAGCAAGATGGGACCAGCATCCACAGCAATCCTCAACAAGCCATCAGCGGCGCACCGGCAGGCAGGCAGGCAGGGTTTTGGAGGCCTCATCGGGCAGCGCACCTGTGACTTTGGGTCAAGCTCTAGCCAATGCCGCATAAACTGCTTGTTCCAGTCGGGATGGAACAACTCTGCATATGAGGGCATAGATTGCAGCCAAGCACAGTCACTGCCTGCCACCTGGGCGCACCTCCTGCATCAGATGCACATCCCCTGTTTCAGCAGCTGGAGGTGTTGAGATCAGGGGCAGAGAGCTGCACGCTTGTGCCTGCATGCACCTTAGCCAGCTCACCCACTAAAGCCGAGCCTGGCCGCATGAACAGGGCGTTGGCCATGTTGGATCCATGCAGTCCCACCACGATGTCAGCTGCTTGGGCGACTGCAAGCGTCACAACAGGAAGGCAACGCTTGATCGGTGTTAGGCATTGCAGCAATGCAGCAAACATGGGCAGAAGCGAAACGGCAGCTTGCATTGCGCCACAACCAAGCCTTCTGCTGCACTGCGACACCTGCAGCCCACCTGCTATCACGCCAGGCGCTGCCGTCGCCGGCCACACGCCGCACTCCGCACGGTGCACCCAGCCGGTGGCCGCATCTGAGTACTGCCAGGCGGCGCAACGGTCCAGCAGCTGCTGCAGGTTGGTCAGCTGCCGCACCTCCTCTGTGCGAGTCTGGAGCAGCACCCGCCAAGTGCGCACGGGCGGTTGCCTGTGCTGCTGCTGCTGCTGATGCTGCTGCTGCCGCTGCCGCTGGCTAGGGCTTGGGCTACGACTGGCAACTGCTGCTGTGTGCCAGGTGATGTTGGGCCGCTGCTCCGACCAGGTGGACCGCCAATACTCCACCGTGTGCTGGGAGGCCTGGTATGCCATTTCAGCCTGCAGTGGGTAAGCAAATAATGGAACTATTGGAAGGCTTCTGACAAACGCACACATGAGAAGGGCGCCTGCAACAAAATGCCTGCAACACACCAGCCTGTGCACCGCAGCGGCGTCATGCATGCCCAGCTAGCCGGGCCCCCACGGGCTTGCAGCGCACTCACGTCCCAATGGTGGGGCTGGTCGCACAGCAGCAGGTCGGCGAAGCACCGGGTGTGGTTGCCCCTGCTGCTCAGGCTGCGGGCAGGGAGACAAGGTGGGCGGGGTGCACAACCTCTGAAGGCAGCAGGTTAGGAGCGCAGGCTTGCATCACGCTGCTTGAGTATCTGCACCGGTAACGGCACAAGCTGGCTCCGGCGTGCACGTCCCAGCACTCACTCGGCAAGGGTTGTCACTGGGTGGCGTGCCATGGGCTGCAGCAGAGCACGCGCCCATGCCGGCAGCCCCAGCCCCCAGGGCGTGGCAACCGCTACAAGCGCACGCTCAGCCAGCTCCCTGCCGCTGCTCTGCACCACCAGGCGGCTGAACAGCCAGCCCGCTGTGTTGCCCAGCGTGTGACCATAGTTGTAGAGGTAGACGGTTTGAAGGATCAGCGGCACCTGGCAGGACCACTGCACGCGGGGGTGTTGGAGCAGAGAAACAAACGGTGACGGTGACAACAGGTGTGGCATGGGTGCAAGCAAGCCTCTAGGTGGCACGAGCAGTTCATGTCTCAGGCCGCCTCTGCTCTACAACGCTAGCCAGCTGCATTCGCACCTGTGGGGAGGCCAGGTCTGGGGTTGGTTCCGCCCCGCTGACTGGCCGGAACGCCAGGGGTGGCCTGGGCGGCGGCAGGCCAGGCACAGTCAGGTAGTCAGGATTTGAGCCACCACCGGTGAGGAAGGGATAGTTGTCAGCGGCTCTGGGGTTCCAGCTGGGCAGCCGGTGCAGCAGATTGGCAGCGGAAGCCTGGCTAGGCTGGTACTCCTGCCCATACAATACGGCTTGGCCCTGGTCCAAGCAGGCGTGGCGCAGGTGTTGGCAGCCCCTCGGCACCCAGGGCAGCGCGGGGCAGCCGCTGCTGCCGTGCTCCGCCTTGCTGCTCAGGTTAGAGGCAGCATATAGGGGAGCAGCTGACTCTCCGGGACTCCAAATCCCCGCAGCGCCGATGATGACCAGCAGCGCGGCAGACAAAGTGGCTGTGCGCCACTTCCTGGCCTGCCACCAAGCGGGCGTGTACTGCAAGGGCATGTGGTTGCGCGCCGCCACCATGGTAGGTGAAGCCTGCACCCTGCAATTGAGAGGGGGAGCTGGAGACATCATGCTATTTGACAGTGCTGACGCAAGAGCAGCCTGACAGAGCGGGACGGCTCGGACTTGGCGGCGTCGCCGCGGGACTTGGGCATGCGGTCACCACGGACGCCCCCGCCGCCCCCCAAACCCGGCCGCATGACCCTCACCGCAGCGCGGGCTGGTCAGAGGGGGGGGCGGAGGCCCTTCCCTTGGAACTGGACCAACGCTGCGACGTTGCAAGGGCGCGCCCGGGCCGGTTCCACCGCAGAACCAATCCAATGGATATCACGAACGACACCAGCTCCAGAAAGCTGCAAAAGCCAGCCGAAGCAGCGAGGTATCGCGACCGCCGCGCGGCGGGTTGTGTCATTGTGGGCAGCCCATGCGGCACCTCCCCCACGCTTCACAGCCGATCCACAGTGCGCTGACTGGCACCAGCAACCGCTTTCCTCGGTGGCCGGCCTTGCCTTGTGCTGGGCCGCGGCACCGCTTGACCTCCCTGTGCTTGCCTGCACCCAAACAGGCGCATGCGCAGCGGAAGCAGCAGTGGTGGGAGCGCTGAGTCAGCCGTTGAACGGAGGGCGAAGCCAGCGTTGCCGCCGCCGCCGCCGGCTGCCGCCGTCGGCGCCGTCCCACCACGCAGCCAGCGGTGCCGCTTGCAGATCCACACGCTCCCATGATCAGATGCCTGATCGCAGCTCCCCTGCCAGTTTCAGCATGGTGTGGCAACGTTGGCAGGCATTTCGAAAGATGGTCAATTGCCTTGCATTTGGGGGACGTCGAGTTCTGCAGCGGCACGTCTAGCCTGGCTGCTGCCTGACCGCTGGTGCGGCCTGGAGCGGTGCCAGCGGCCCGTAATACCAGCTCCCCAGGCTGCACAGGAACTGGTGGCCTCCTCCCCCGGCTGCGGCCCCTTCATTGTCATGTTGTAGGTGTGCTGGATGAGGCGGGGCTGCGCGTGCAACAGGGTTGGGTAGAAGCAGAGCCAGTCAGGGTCAGGCCAGCAGGGCGGCGGGATGCCGCTTGCATGAAAGACGACACTGCAGCAAGACGGGCATCTCACACACCAGCCCAGCGCACACACCAGCGCTGCCATGCAGCAGGCCGGCTAGTACCCAACAGCAGCAGGCTCAGCACGGGCAGCGCGCGCTCACCCAGCTCCACAACCCAGCTCCAGCAGGGTGCACGTCACAGGCTTTCCCCCTACCGCACAGCCGCGCACCAGCCGAATCCTCGTAAAGTCCTGTCCGCTGCCCGTGCGAGAAGCGCAGCTTGGGCTGCGCCTCCAGCAGTGCCAGCATGTGGCGCATCACCGCCTTGCACGGCCGAAGCAGCAGCACGCCGCCATTGATGCGCTCCAGCAGGGTGCGCTATCTGTGGCAGGCAGGGGCCTATGCAGGCATGCAGGAAGAGTGGTTGAAGCCTATGCATGGGAAGAACAAGACCAGGGCATGCTGCCAGCAATAAGCAAAGGATGCGTGTGGCATGCAACCGGGGGAAGCAATAGTTGTGGGATGCACAGAAACTTGTCAAACTGCCGCAGCTGCTCTGCAGCTGCTGCTCCTGCTTGGTGCATCATTTGTCAGCCTGTTGCTGCCCAGGTAGGCAGCCCTGTGCCAACATCCCTGCTTCAACAGCCTGCTTCCACCGCATCTGCCGACCCCCCAACTGGATGGCACCTGTTGAGCACGTTGGCTCGGCCAACGCTAAGGTGCACTACTCCGTGTAAACACGTGTTGCATCGAGGCGCGCAGTGGCAGAAGTGAGGCATGCGATGTGTGAAAATCGACGGGTGGTGAAGCGTAACAGAAGTGAGCAGCGGGAGGAATGGATGTGGTGGACTGGGGCACAAAGGCACAGGGGGTGGGCAACCGACAAGGATGGGTACGTACATGGCTCAATGAGGAGCAGTTCACGTGGAGCCTTCAAGCTGAGGCAAGCTTGGAAGGCGCTGGCACTACAGCATATGATGGGGGCAGTTCTCAGTACTAGTCGCAAGTGCAGGGCATCACGCACTACACTTTTCACTACGCAATACACAAACACACGGCAGCAGCTCACGTGCACTCAATTAACAGAGCCCTGGACTACTATGTGCATTGTGGAAGCTTCTAGCATAGGGTAGCTCCATGCACAAACCAACGGTTGCTTGCTGGCTGCTACTGGCTGCTTGGCTGCTGCTGCCTCTCAGGCGCCGCCAGCCGCGGCGGTGGCGCACGTGTTGCAGCGCGTGCCGGCTCACCGCCATGCCTGCTGCAACAGTAAAGATGAGAGCTGCCAGCAAAGCAAGCACAGCTGCAGTTGCCTCTGCGCTGTTGCGCCAGCCACGCAGCGTCAGGCACGCCTTGGAGCCGAGCAGCGTGTCGCATATGCCGCCAATGGAGGGGCAGCCCGCCTGGAGGTGGGGCCGCGGCTCCTGTCCGGGGGGGCATGGGCGCACAACTGCACTTTGACAGGCGCGCGGCTGCTGACATAAGAGCAGCATTCTTCATACAGCGGGTTCGGCAGCACAGTGCAACTGCCTGTCCAATCAGTGCAGCGTGATTTGCTGGCTCCCCGGCTAGCCCTGCCGCACTGCGCACCTGCACAGGCTGCTGAAACACCCGCGTGCCGTCCTCCTGCCAAATCCAGGTTGGGCTGCACACATCAGGTGACGGAATCATTTTGTTGGGGTCCATTCAGAAGGTGTGAACTTCAAAGGAGCAGGGCTGAATTGCCAAGAGCAAAACGACGTGGCATGTGCAGCCGAGCTGAAGCTGCCATGTGCTGCCTGCGGTGGCAGCCGGCCAAAAACGCACCCGAAGCCCACTTTGATGCAGGCCCACCTGTGCACTGCATCCTCTCCCAAGCGCAGCTCAATGATGCGGGCACCGCGCTGCAAGCCGGACGGCCCATAGCTGCCATACCTGCACACATGCAGACAAGAAGGCAGCATTTCACAAAACAATGCTGGGCTCTACCGCAGCGCCAAAGGTTGAGGGCAGCAGGCGAGCCAATCAATGCGCCCTGCGCACCCGGTCTTGCGGCCCTGGGCCAGCCGCACCCCATCCAGCTGCACAACAAAGTCGTTGTCATGGTCGTGGCCGGAATAGATGGCACGGATCCCAGCCTCTCTGCAGCAAATGGGGCGGCCACACATATGCATCGTTCAAATGGGGCATGTGCGGGCGGCAGCGCCCCAGAGCGCAGCCGTGCAGCACAACTCCCTCAACCACCTGAATGCCAAGCCACCGCCAAGCCACCGCCAAGGCCATAAAGCCCCTGATCACTTGGCCACGGCAAACAGTCCTGAGTCAGCGAGTGGGCACCCCGTGTCCTCGCCCTTTGTGCCATTGGCAGGCGCGCCGCTGCTCCACGCCTCGCTGAACTGAGGAATGGGGATGTGCACAAACGCAAGGGATGGCACGCGCGGCAGCGAGGCCGCCTGCTGGCGCACCCAGTCCACAACGTCTTTGGCCACACAGCCCCTGCAGGCGGGGGGATCAGGCGCAGCAGCCACCTGAAATGCAGGCGCGGGCCAACTGCACAGCTGGGAAGTTATGCTTCGAACCTGTGCAATTCTGGCATGATGCAAGCAATGCCCCCGTACATCCGTCCCCAGCTCACCAGCCTGCCGCACCGCCGTTGCACCCACGGTTCCCGCTATCCAGGAACCACAGGCGGGCAGCCACCGAATTGTTTGGCGCCTGCACATCCACCCAGTAGTTGCCGGCGCCGCTCAGCCAGGGCGGTCCCGCCCGGGTCAGGGACAGGTTGCTGCCGGTGGCTGTGTCAAGGCCCACCACCTCCCGCCGGTTCAAGTCTGCCTCCCCATCATGGTTGCCTGCAGGGCAGGGTGGGCAAGGGCGAGGCACGCTGGGGAGCGCGCACCTTCCGTGTGTGATGGGCATGAGCAGGGAGCTGCAAGCACGGCTGAGAGGGGCGTCCGTGGATGCATCTGTGAGTGTGAGCAGGGGGAATAGACCAGCACGCAGCATGGCGCTGGCATTCCCATCTGTCGCCGCATCTTCAGGCACTGCACCACCCCATCCAACGCTGCTCACCCAGAACCGCGGCATAGGGCACGCCTGCCTCGTGCAGGGGCGCTATCAGTTGCCGCCACTGCTGCTCATACCAGCTGCCAGTCAGGGAGCTGGTGTTCATGCGCAAGCGCAGCCGCTGCACCAAGTTGGCTGCCGGAATGGCGTAGCCTGATACCTGCACCAGGCGCCACGAGCGCAAGGCGACCAGGAGCGTCCTGAGCGGGACCGAAGAATAGCGATTTGGTCGCGTTGCCTGGCAGAAGCGCACCTGATCGCCACCGAGTACTACCAGGTCGGGCCGTTCCGCCACGATTGCGTCTCGCAGCAGCTGTAGGGAGAGAGGACCTGGGATGATGGCTCAGTGGGCGGTACGCAGCTGCGGCCGCGGGCGAGCGGCGGTGGCGGCGAGGGAGACTGCAGCGCAGCACAGGCGCTGCAGGGGCAGCGCGCGCTGCAAGTCGGGCAGCTCTCTATTGGGGAGGATGGGATGCTGGGAGGGCTGGACGGGCCGAACGCTGCGCGCTCACCCGGGCTGCCGCGGCATCGCCGCCCCTGCTCTCCCCAAAATGCGAGTCGGTGGCTTGCAGGATCACCAGACGTCCGGCAGCTGAAAAGCGTAGAGCCCTAGCGCCGCTGCAGAAAATTATGAGAGCAGCAAGCCCTCGCAGCGCTGCCGGCCATGCCATGCGACTGAGAATGCCTTGTAGACTCTGAAAAATACGGGTTGCGCCGCGCGAAAGGCCGGCAGAAGCGGGCTGCATGACCTGTGCGGTCGCTAGGTTGTATTCTTCCGTTTTGTCGATCGGTTGAGCTGTTGGGTGAGTCCATCACGTTGAAACCGCAGCCCACAGGTTCGCCGCGGCGCACTCCGCACTTTCCGCAAGCTGCTCGGCGCACTGCCGGCGGCAGTCCATCTGGCGCAGCAGAACCTTCAGCATCGCCCCAGCCGCAGAACATACAAGCCCTGTGGCCCCCGCGAGGCTGGGGCGGTGCCGCCCCAAATTCCTGCGCTCGCCAGGCCGCTCGGCGGCGTAACCCGGGCATTGGGCCAACATGCACAGGTCAGCTGGATCGCAGGCAAAGGGGGTTGGGGTCAGCAAGCAGCTCTGGCTGGCGGCGCCCTGTGTCGCCGCCTGACGCCGAGCAGCGGCGGCGGGGATGTGCCGTCGTCCCGCCTCTTGTTGGAGTTTCACCTCCTCCAGCTGCCCGTGCGCTCAGACTCAGCATGTTTCGCCCTCCATATGCCCTGCCAGTTGACTGCGGCGCCGTGCAGCACTCGGCGGAGCCAATGGCGCTCCGGGGCGGCGCTAGCTGGCTCAACCCTGCGTCTGGCAGGCCGCGAGCCGTGTGGTGCGCTGTGGCACTCCTGGTGCTGTCATTCGTGCTGCTGATGGCCATGCAGGGGGGCCGTAAGGCGGCCAAGCATGCCGTCAGGGCGCTCTTCTATAGCACAGACCCTTTGTTCTTGGGCAGGTGAGCAGCCTCGGCCAGACTGGGCACATCGGTGGGCAGGAGGTGGTGTTGATGCAGTCTGTGCAGCCATCTGCTGGACAGTGCCACTCATAGGGTCGGTGGCTGGGCGCTGGTGGAGTCATGGGGATTGTTTCAAATGCTGCAGACCTCAGCATAGCCTACAACACGCTTCCCTGCCTTGCCCAGCCCTGTCCTGGTCCCGTGGCAGGCAAGCGAAACATTGCGGTGCCATGTTGCCAGCTTTCCATCACCAGCCGCTGCCCTGACCTCTGCGCTGGCCTGCCCGTGCTTCTACCGCTGCAGGGACGACAGCCGCTTCCCCTCCCCGTCCTGCTGCCGCGGCGCCGACTGCGCGCAAAACCGCACGGGGCGGGTGGCGGTGCTGACATACTCGCAGGGCGAGTCGTACCTGCCGCTGCTGCGGCAGCTGGAGTGCACACTGCGCAGGCAAGCTGGGCTGGGCTGGGCATGCAAAGCGTGCCGCCTGCTGCCTGCCCGCTGTGAGAGGTGGGCTCCACACGCCTGGCCTCGCTGCCGCCACCGCCTCGCGATCGCGTGTGCCGCCTGCACATGTCGTCACATTGCAGGAGCAACCCGGAGCTGGAGCTGGGGGTGATGCTGGTGCGGGGCGAGCAGCACAGCGCCGCCACGCTGGCATGGATGGACCGCAAGGGCATCACTCGCATCCAGGTGGAGCCGCTGTCCTACACCAACCACTTCGACCCCAGGTGTGGGGAGGAGGGGTGGGGGACAGAGAAGACAGGCATGGGTTGTAATGCCCAACTGCAGGCGCCCACGCTGCGCTGTGGTGGGCCAAGCTGTGTGCTGCTGTGTTGCACTCTACCCCACCGCACTTGCCCCCAACCTCAGCCTCACTTGCCCCCTGCCCACTCTGCCCTCACCTCAGCCGCGCCCTGCCCCCAACTCAGCCCCCCTCGCCTGCCTGCCCTGCCTGCGCAGGTACGGCTCCAACTTCATGAAGGTGCGGGCGCTGGGGCTGACGCAGTACGACGCAATCCTGCTGCTAGACAGCGACGTGGCGGTGGTGGGGGACCTGGCGCCCCTCTTCTCGCTGCCCGTCGAGTTTGCGGCGGTGTGGGACCAGCCCAAGGTGCTGGGCAGGTGCGCCCATGTCAAGCTGGCATTCGGGGGACGCTGTTCACCCTGCCGCGGTTGCCACTTGATGCCAGAAGGTGCTTGCTTGAGCCTGTGCATGTGGGAACCGCATATCTGCCCAGTTTGCAGATCAAGCACTGACTGCAACCCAAGCCTGCCCGCGCAGGTGGGGCCCCCACCTCAAGGGCATCAACGGCGGCATGCTGCTGCTGCGGCCGTGCAAGGCGGTGATGCGCCACATGCTGGCACTGCTGGAGGCGCAGCCCAAGCTGCGCTTCTCGCA
>VIYQ01005373.1:0-15522 GCA_009928355.1 Chlorella sp. CH2018 | reverse complement strand
CGCCACCACCGCCCTGCGCGCCCGCCGCGCCGCCGCCCACTCGGCCTCCGCTGCTGTCGAGCTGGCTCAGGGCGCTCCCACCCTGGCAGCATTTGCCTAGGATGACTTTGATAGGACCCGAGTGAGGCAGCTCTGCCTCATCCCCCTGAATAAATCCCCTCCCTGGCCGCTGTGGCCCCTGCTCTCCCTCCTCCCACCCTGCCTGCTTCTCTCCTGCTCCCTGCCAGCCCTGTTCTCTCTCCCAGCCTGAACTTCGTTGTTGCCTAGCAGCCTGCCTACCCCACTGCCTGCCCCTGAACCCTTGCCAGCCCTCTGCACTGCCCTTGCTCTCTGCCCGCCCACCGACAAACACTCCAAAAACATCTCTGCTTGCCTTGATCCTGTTCCACCCTGCGCCGCGCTGGCGCTGCAACCCTGCCGCCCTGCTTTGACTGTCGTTGCCCTCTGCTTGACTCGAATGAAACCTTGGATACATACCATCTCCTATGCGATTGATCAATGAACATACACCCCCTCCCTTCTTTTCCATTTCTGTTTAGTGGCCCTTGCATTGTTTTCCCCCGGCCGTGTGGGCCACCCGGGGGCCTGTTATCGCATTGTGCGACGAACGGGTGTAAAGCCAGCCAGCCAGCCCACGTTTGGGCTCTCACCCTGGCCTTCAACCGTCCATTCCAATTTGCGCTGCTCTCAGCTCTGCCTCTAAGGCGCAGCAAGTTTGGAACAGAGCATCCTGATGTAAATCCCAGCACAGTAACTTGACAGTGGAGGTGAAGGCGGGGGTTGCGCGTGAGGCAGAGAAGGACAGCTGTCCTGCAGGGGCGTGCTTCTGGGGGGCACAGAATGTGCTGGCCCTTGCCGTGGAATGCACAAAGTGTGCTGTCTGCTCCTTGTCCCTGCTGTGAGGATGGCATTCGTTACACGTGGTGCTGGGTGGGGCAGGTACACAGCAGCTCTAAACATGTCACAACACTACTGCAGTGCTGGGCCGGCTGGGTGGGAATACAGGCAGAGGGGTGGGCGGCAGGTGGCCAGGGTCCGCCCGCTGCTATGGCACAAGGGGTCGGGCATGAAAGCGCAAGTGCGCAGGGGGAGTGCACAGGAGGAGGGCAGGGTAGGGAGGGGTAGGGGATCAGATCGTGATGGCAGGGCAAAGAAGATGGAGGGGAACGGTCAGCCGCAGATGGGCGGCCCATCCCCACTAAAATCGGGGCTGCTGCACTTAGCAGTGGTGGCATAGCGTGGTCAGTCAGGGGCTGTCGGTTCACATGGGTGCTGCACAACTCCAGCCGCAGTCAGGGCGTGGTTTGCAGCCTGGCAGCAGGGCCGGCTGCGGCTCAGCAAGCCCTCATTCGCAGGCTGCTAAGCCATGTTGATGACAAGAGGGCCCTGTCCAAAGCGGGGCCCCGCCGGCGCGCTGCCGCCGCTGCTGCGCACAATGTGCAGGAACCTGCAGCAGGCCACGTGTGGGCAGCAGGCGATGCAAGATGTGATCATTTGGGCAGCAAGCAGTGAACAAGCTTGCAGCTGCGGCACACCATGCAACCAGCCCATGCGCTGCAGCTGTGGCATGGCTGCGAATCCAGCGACAGCCACCTCCCAGCCTGCGCCGCCAGCCTGCCACACTCACAGCTGGTGGTTGCACTGGTACAGGCGGCGCCAGAAGGCGTCCTCCCTTGAGGGAGGCTGCTGGGGCGGCACGCCAAAGTGGCGGCAGCACAGGCCCCTCCACAGCACGTCGCTGCACGCCAGCGGCCTGCAGGTCGGGGCGGCGGCCAGCAAAAGTTGGGTGGTGCCAGCAAGCTGGAGTGGCAGGTGCAGAGGGGCAGCAAAGAGGGGCAGCAGCTGGGCCAGGCAGCAAGACCGCAAGCAGCCATGCCGCGCACGAGCCGCAGCGCGCACACCCCGCACCAGCCAGCCCCCAACCCCCAAACCAGCCCGCAGCAGCCAGCGCAGATTCAGTGCTCATCCCCCACCCCACAGCACGCTGGTCCGTGCAACCAGCCACACAGCAGGCGCACCGTGCATCGCGGCAGGTGGCCGACAGGTTGAGCAGGTCCTGCGCCTTGTCCAGAAACGAGGCCACATGCTCCACCACCTCGGGCGGCAGCGACCGCCAGTCGGTCGGGGACGGCGGATCCGCGGCCACGGGTGGGTCGCCCAGCGTGTGCTGGAAGCTGCGGCGGTTGATGGGCAGTGAGGGGAGGAGGATAGGTTTGAAAGGAGGGGCGGGCAAGTGGGGGCCCGGGCAGGCGAGGGTTGGGGTGGCCGCCTCGGCGGCAGACGTGCATCTCTGCTGAGCCTGGGCCTAGCAAGCAGCGACTGCTGGCCAAACAGCACAGCATCGCAGTCTCACCGTGGGTGCACAATCACCGCCCGGCTGTGGCTGCAGCCGGCCTCGGGCCGGGCAGGCGCCGGCGGCGAGGCGCCAGCAGCGGCGGCGGCGGCGCTCGCCCGCCGGTGGCCGTGCAGCCTGTGCTTCATGCCCGTCATCCTGCTGCGCCCTAAGGGCCGCTGTTCATGCCGCGCGCGAGCTCAGGCGCAGCGCCCACACTTTGGCTGTCGCAGCGCAAACCCCGAGGAGCTCAGCGCGCTCCTCGGTCTCTGCCTGATGGTGGTCTGCTGCACAGTGGCTGCGGGTGGGATGCGGATGGCCCCCAGAGGCCCCTCCTGCTGCGGCTGCAGCAGAGCACGATGGGTCCATGCATCTCGGCAGGCCTGGGCTGCTTGCGGCATTCTCGACTTGCTCTAGATCGAGATCACAGCATCAGGCAAAGCCGCCATGCCGGCGCGGGCCGTCCTGGAAGGAGTCCTCACCCTGCAGGCGCGCTGCCGTCCATTTCTGCTGCTCCTGCGGTCGCCAGTGGTGTCGCTCATTAATGCTGGATGCATGCGAAATGCCACAGGATCCACAAATGACCCCGTGGTGTTGGGTGCGCGCCTGCCGCCACTGCCGGTGCCTGCCGCCGCCTCTGTGCACACGCACCGATCTCCTCCGCCCTCTGCATGCAGGCCTGCGAAGAGCTGCTGCTCCTGGCCCGCAGCCTGGCAGTGGTTGGCTACCGCGAGGGCGTGTGCTCCGCCACAATCTTTGAGGTGGCGGCGGCGCTGCCCTCGGCCCTCATCCCACTGGTGCGGCCTGGGAGATGGGGGCGCTTGCAGGCTGCAGCTGCTGCCGCAGGCCAGACTGGTTCCTTATTTGAATAGCCTCTGCTTCAAGCATCAGACATC
The DNA here is from genome assembly GCA_009928355.1 of Chlorella sp. CH2018. Taxonomy (NCBI): domain Eukaryota; kingdom Viridiplantae; phylum Chlorophyta; class Trebouxiophyceae; order Chlorellales; family Chlorellaceae; genus Chlorella; species Chlorella sp. CH2018. Next base: position 12,294 of record VIYQ01005373.1, on the reverse strand, counting down.
CAGCCAGGTGCCTCAACACCTGCCTGCAGGTGGCGGCCAGGGAGGCGGTGCGTGCGGCAGTGGAAGCAGCGCTCGGGCTGGAGCTGGGGCTGCTGGTCGAGTTTACGGGCCTCATCTGCTGGCGGCCTGGCGCATGCATTGGCTGGCACCACGACGCCAACAGGTGCGCGCCTTGAGTGGGCAGCCTGCTTGGGGGGGGGCCGCCGCTCGCGGTTGGCTTGTGTCGCTCTATTCACACTGTCGTCGCCCATCTCCCCGCTTGCCTGCCCCTCGCCCGCAGGCCCTACCTGCGGCAGCGCACCCACTCCGCCGTCTGCTACCTGCAGCATGCCGGGGCCGCCTTTGGCGGCGGCACCTTCCAGTTCCAGCGGGGCAGCGGTGGCACAGCAGGGCCGCAGGACGTACTGGCGGCTCCTGGCAGAGTGGTGAGCGCAGGCGGCGCAGCAAGTTTCATGCAAGCTGCTTGTAGTGGTACCAGAGGGCAGCTATCTCGCCGGCGCCGCCGCTGCCGCTCCTGCGGCTGGTGCAATAACCGAGTGCCGCTGGCGTGCTCGCCTGCCTGCAAGGCCCCGCCCTCCTGCTGCTGTTGTTCCCATGGAGTCTGTATGCTCCTTCCCCCCGCTTGCAGGTGGCCTATGATGCACATGAGGAGCACGGCATGACCCCAGTCGAGTGGGGCGAGCGCTGCGCCCTCACGCTGTGGTTCACAGATGTGCCGGAGCACTGCGAGGACAGCCGGCTGCTGCCCCAGCTGGCAGGTGGGCTGCGACCTTCTGTTGCGGTCGGCTTAGGCGGAGGTTGTTGTGTGGTTGGAGCATTGCGAGGACCGCAGGCTTGCCAGCAGGGCTTTCAGCTGGCTGGCCAGGGCTGGAGTTGCTTGACCAGCAGCTATGCGCAGCAGTGACACAGGACACGTGCGGTCAGTCATGTGATGACAGCAGTAGCAGTCGCCGGGTTCGGTCAGCTCTTTGCTGACTGTTCTGAGATGCAGCAGTGCCTGAGCACGCAGCCCAATGAGCACCTGTCCCTGCCCCACCTGTCCCTCTGCTGTCCGACGCAGGTGCGCCGCTGCGCCCGCTGGGCCTGCCAAGCTCAATGTGGCTGCTGGAGGATGGCACCGACCTGCGGCTGTGCCGCCTGGCCATGGCTGGGCTGGCGCTCGTGCACCGCGGCTGCCTGCTGCACAATGCAGAGGCTGTGCCGGAAGGAGAGGGGCAGCAGCAGTGCCTGCAACTGGCGGTGCAGCCGGCGGTGCTGCGCAGCTGGCTGGGCTGGAAGCAGCGCAGAGCGGCAGCCGGCGAACCTGCAGCCCGTGTGGGGGCAGCAGAAGGAGATGCCGCCCCACCAGCAGCAGACATTTGCGCTGGTCCGCTGCACGGATCGGTGCAGCTGGTGCCTGGTGTTGAGTTTGACAGCGTGCAGCAGGCGGTGCTGGCGCTGCAGCGGTGGGCCTGGCGGCGCTGCCCCGGCGGCTGGGCCCTCGAGCGAGTGTGCGGCACCCACTTGCATGGGAGTTCTCAGCAGCAGCGGCAGCAGCAGCAGCAGCAGCAGCAGCAGCAACAACAGAGGAATGGTGTTGACGCATCCAGCTGCGCCTGGCTGCGCACCTGCCGCCTGTGCAGTGAGCAGGAACCCAGCAGCCAGCTGCTGCCACCTGGCGAGCTGGCTGCGGCGGCGGCAGCTGAGGCGGATGCCCAAGCAGCGCACCAGGCGGCGTTGAACGTCCTGCTGCCGCGCTGGCTGCAGCTTGGGGCCCTGTATGCTGCAGACTAGTGCCTGCTTCTGATTGGACGGCACTGCGGCACTGCAACGTCCTGTGACATGCAAAGTCTGGAAGTTGTAACTTGAAGCTGGTGCTGTTGTGCCGGCAGGCACCGCGCCGGCCAGGCCCAGGCTCGACACTGATGGGAAGGGGCTTACAACGGGGATGGTCTGTTGAGAGTCAGCTGCCAATTCGAACATGTCAAGGGCGGCCAACGAGGACAGGCAAGTATGGATGAGCAAGCGGTGGTTGAACCACTGGCTGAAAGGGCAGAGTGGGGAAACTGTAGATAATGGAAGTATGCATTTGAATGTGATTGACACAAGCATATCCCTTGAGGCTCGTCAGGGTCCCATGGCCCCGCCGATGCGCAGCAATCAATAGCAACCATGTCCCCGCCTGCACTGTTCTCTGCAGAAAAATAGGTATTTTTCGCGGATGGACTCAGAAAACTTTTCTGCCAGAGCCTCGCAGCTTCCGAAGCAGGTAGCCAGACTCTCGTCCTGGCACTTGCCGTCATCGCCCAGCAGCGCTGCGCCATCGTCCACTGAAAGGTCCAGGGCCGGGGCAGGCGCTGGCGCCAGGCCTGCACCGGCGTCCTCGGCGGCTGGGGCGGGTGCGGCAGCAGCAGCCTCTGCCGGCAGCGCACGAGCCAGTGCGCCCTGCGGGAGCGAGGGGAGGGCAGGGCAATTAGTTGTGGTGGCACCATCCTGAAAGGAAGCGCAGTGGTGCTGGAGCGGAATGGGCGGATGCCACAGGCCTGCACTCTTGTGGGCTGGCTAGTGCATCCCAGTGTGAGCACCAGGCAGCAGCTCGGCTACCCTAGAAGCTAAACCCCTTACGGCGGGCAGCACAGCCGGCGGCGGCGGTGGTGGCAGCGGCGGGGGCAGCAGCCGGGGGGCGCCGCCCGCTTGCAAGCTGCCATCCGCCCTCCTGCGGCATCGCTGCGCACCTGGAACGCGCAGGCAGCCAGCAGCACCAGCAGGCAGAGCGCGGCCGCTCCGCTCGAGCAACTGGTGACCATTCTGCGCCTGTCCAGAGCCATCAGGACAATGGGTGACACTGCAAGTGCGCAGGGAAGAGGTGTCTGGCGCGCCGCGCCGTCCGGTCAGGCAAATGCCACCTGGGGTGGCAGCCGCCATCTGCCACCTGGGGTGGCAGCCGCCATCTGGCGAGCTGCGGCCGCCACCGTGCATTGAGCGTGGGTGAGCTTCGAAGCGCTTCCTATGCGTGTGGTGCAGCATCAGCAGGATGTCACTGTAAGGTTGCGGGTCAGCTGCCACTCTGCTGCGCTTCCCACCGTCGGCGCTCGCGCAGGCTGCACCTCATCAGGCACACATGCAGCATTCACCTCACAGTGTTTACAAGCGAGCAGCACCTTGACAGGAAGAAATGCGAGATTCATGCAAATCCCATGTGGGTGGCAGCCGCCACCGCCTGCCACTGCCATCTGCTCCTGCCAGTGGGGCTTGCTAGCAGCACTGCCACCAATAAATGCATTCATTTGTTCCTGCAGGCCGTCTCGCCCATTAAAAGTTCAGGATTCCAGCTTACAAACCAAGCCGCATGTGGAGCATGCTGCGCTCAACAGCCACCAAGGCTGCATCGTTCACAGAAGCACCCTGTTGCTGACGGCCACCGCCGCTAGCAGTGCCGCCTTCCTGGCCGCCACCGCTCCCCTGCTGCCACGCAGGCCCTGGCTGTTGAGCACCGCCACCCAGCTGGCTGCCGCCACCGCGTTGCTCTGGATGGTCTTCAGGCAGTCCTGCTGCACAAACATCATCAGGCCGAAGCGGGCAGGATCGCCTGGCCGCCGCGGCAGTGCCACACCCCACACCTCCAGCGCGGCAGCGGGTGGCTGCTGCGCTGCGCCCACTGCCGCCCGCGGCACCAGCGTCATGCACGCCACTGACGGCTGCTCCCACTTGCGCGCAGGGATGTGTGCCGGAGGGTCGGAGCAGTCGTGTGGGCACAGGTTGTCGCGGCCTGCCGGCATCTGTGGGGCAGAGGTTGGAAAAGGGCCGGAGAGTTGAGGGAAGGCAGGCTGTTTGGGGCGCGGAACGCAGGTGACACCCTGCCTGATCCACTGCCTGGCCCGTCAGCTGCACTTTCAAATGGGCACACAAACCAAGCCACAACGAGGCACCCCTGCGCCAGCCCCTGCTGCTGCTTACCAGCGCCTCGGTGGCATTGGCGGTGAACTTGAACACCGCAGGGTCGCAGGCCACTAGGTCGCTCAGCGCCTTGACCTGCTCCGCCGGCAGCAGCACATAGCTGCCATCCGCTGGCGGCAGGGAGCGTGCCTCCTCCTCCCGGCTACGGCCACCATCCTGCCACGCAGCTGCTGCCGCCGGTGCTGCAGGGGCTGTGGGCGCCGCCGCCTGTGCTGCTGCACGCTCTTCGGCCTGTCCCAATGCCTGCCTCAGCTTGTCCATCTGCTGCTGCAGCTGCTCGTGCTGCGTGCCGCCACCCACTGCGTACTCATCCTCCTCCAAATGCAGGCGCGCTCCACCTCCCCTGCCACCTCTGCTGGCTGGAGCTCACCAGCAGCTGGCTGCTGTGCCGCACGCTGTGGGCCAGGCAACAGATGGTGGGCCGCCGGGACCTGCGTGCGAGGCGCCAGCCCAAAGGGCTGCTGAGCCGGCTGCTGCACTGGCATCTGCACCAAGGGAACTCGGGGAGCGGGCGCCGGTGCTCCGTCGGCGGCAGGCCTGCACAGGTGCGTGGGCAGCTGGAACGTCCTGCGCGGCTTGCGAGCAAAGAGCGCCAAGCCTTGCACAGCCGGTGGGCGCGCCTCCTCCTCCAGTGCAGGCTGTGGTGGATCGTGGAATGGGAGCACCCGAGTGGGCATGGATCAGCCAGGGCATGGCGGAGGGGCAGGAGCGGCCGCATCGCGAAGGTTGGACGAGCTCCCAGGTTGCTGCTGAGCGCTCACCTGAGCGGTGAGGCGTGCCACTTCCGTGCCTGCGCGGGGCAGCGGCCCCTCCTCCGCCGGCGGCGCTCGCTCGCGCTGCTGCCGATACAGCTCCTGCTCCATCGCCTGCGGGGGACATGCGGGGGAGCCTGCCGTGGGCCCACGGCCCCAGGGCCCGGCCCCGGGCGGGAAGAAGGGCGGGCAAGCGGCGGCGGCGGCGACGGCCGCAGCGCCGCGACAGCGCCTTGGCGGGGCGGCGGCGCGCACCCCGTCCTCCATGGCGGCGGCTTGGGGCGGTGCTGAGGCCGAGGGGCGCTGCAAGGCCGCCGGCTGGACGGGGAGCGGGCGAGCGGAGCGGCAGTGGCGTCCTGGCGGCTTATGGGTGCTCTGATCGACCGACTAAAACGTGCAGATGGCAGAGAGGTAAAAGCCAGGGCCAATTGAGGGGCAGGTTAAATGGCGGCAGTGGGGCTCCTTCTTTGCGCCCCTCCGGCCACCTGTCGCAGCTTTGTCAACTTCTCTGGCAGCATCAGCACGTGCACCGGAGGCAGGGAGAGGTCGCCGGCAGCCATGCTGGCCGCGCCGACAAGCCTCTCCGACTCGGATTTCCGCCTGCAATGCCACAGCACGGTGGAGGTGGGCGCTGTTGCCACTGCCGCACCTGCCGCCGCCGCTGCCGCTGCAGCTGCCGCCGCCGCCGCTGCCCGTCGGCTGCCTGCTGGTGCCTGGCCCCTGCGCCCATCTGCCGCTGCTACCTGGTCCATGGGCAGCCTCCGCGCCGGCTGCCTCGCTCCCCACCTCCAGCTTGGTCGCCGCCAGCCTTGGCCACCAACCACGTGGTGCACCCTCGCTGCCCGCCCGGCTCCCTGCTCCAACATCTCACCGCTGCCGTCCTGCAGGCCTGCAGGCGCAAGATCGCAGACGTGGCCATCCGTGGGGGCAGCGAGGACCAGCCTCAGCTGCATCGCATCTGGGACGCGATGGGGAACCACGTGCTGCTGGAGGGGCCCCTGGCGCTCTCCGCTGCGTGCGGCACGCTGCATGTGTTGGAGCAGTGGTCGGAGGCCAGCCCGGCACAGCGCAGCTCCCTGGAGCGCAAGCTGATGCTGGCAGCCACCTTTGACGCCAAAGGCGAGCGCGCGGTGCGCGTCCTGGGCTTCGTGATGGGGCTGGTGCAGCTTCAGCTGACATACCAGCACCTGCACGAGATGCGCTCCAAGTCCCCCGCCCACGCGCCGGCCCAGCAGCACAAGTGGGGCGCGGCGCAGGTGGAGCTGGGCGGTCGTGCAGCCAGCATGGCACGCGACGTCCAGGGCTTCTTAGGTGAGGGCCACTAGGGGGACACGAGAGCAGGCTGGGTGTGCGGGGTGCCTGCCACCAACTGCCTGGGCTGCAACCTGGACCTGCAGCGAACTGCCTGGTGTCCCGCAGCAGCTGCCCTGCCATCCGTCTGCCCTCCCCACGCCCCCATCCCTGTGCAGCGGGAGACCTGATTCCGCACTTCTTGAGCCAACACGACGTCATTGTGGGACACCTGCAGGATGCTGCCGTCCAGCTGGCGGCGCTGACGGCGGCGCGGCGCTCCATGGACGATTTTCTGCGCATGCTGTGCAGCGGGCTGCAGGCAAGCCTCCGCTGTGTCTGAAGGCGGTTTGGGGAGGGCAGCGTCTTGTGGTCACCATGCAGTTAGTTGGACAGGGGCCGGCTTGTAGGGGTGGTTGTGCGGGCGCAGGCAGGACTGGCAAGAGGCAGGCTTAGGGTGCACCCGTGCCCACCTTGTCACTGTGCTTGGATGGCAGTTGCTGCGGGTAAATGGCTAGCTTATGGCCTGCCCTCCACTGATGCTCGCATCACTTTGCCAGCCCGCTCGCTGCTTCCTACCTCAAGCTGGGCTGCACCCCTTCCACTGCCCTCCCTCCTGCAGACCATCTTTGTGGCCGCCATGAACTTCTTCAAGGTTACCACGGGCCCGCTGTCCAAGCTGGGGGGACTGCTGCAGCTGCACCTGCTGCAGCCCTCGTTTGCGGTGGCGTGCCAGGACCTGGTGTTGCGGGAGAGCGCGCTGCACGACCTGGCGGAGCACGCCACCCAGTGCGGCACCTTTTCTGGCGGCCTGTTCAAGCAGAAGGGTGGGTGGGGCAGTGTGGCGTGCCGCGGCGGCTGATGAATGGATGCACTGATGCTTGAAAGGCATGCCTTAGCGCAGGCGCAACATAACGAGTATGCAGTGCACACAGCACCGCTGCCTGGACGTGTGCTGTGACCCATTGGTTTGGTCCAGCCTCACCGGCCTGCCTCGCCCTGTGCCCCCTTCCTGCCCCGCGCCTGCCATCCCCATCACCCGCTTCTGCGCACCCCTCCACTTCCTGCAGACATGCTGCCCCGCCAGGTCATTGAGCGCGTGCTGTCCAAGCTGGGCGGCACCAGCGCTGTGCTGGCGGCTGAGCAGCGCCGCATCAGTGAGGTGGTGGGCGGCACCCTGACTGAGGTCGACTGGCGGCAGCTGCAGGCGCAAGCGCTGGGCCCCATCATCCAGGGGCTGGGCCAATTTGCTGGCGTGCAGCAGCAGATGTTGGGCATGCAGCAGCAGATGGATGGCATGTTTGGCATGGTGACGGCCCTGTACAACCATTTTGGGCTGGGCAACGCCGCGGCCGCCGCCCCTGTCCCCGCTGCCCCTGCTGCCGCCGCACCCCCGGCGCAGCACCTCCCTAAGCCCTTCCCGGCCGGTGACCCACACACTGGGTGAGTGCATGCCTCCCTGCTTCCACGCTGGCGCTGCTCGGGCAGAGGGCGTGGGAGGGCGGCTGCCGCTGTGCTGAACTTTGCTCCTGCAAGTGCTGCAGCGCATATGCATGATTTGCTGGCTGCTGCACACCTCCACTTGACGACTGTCCGCCGTCACATGCCGTGCTCAGCCGTCCCCCGCCCCTGCCTCTCCCGCTTCCTCTGCTGCAGGCAGCAGATGGACCAGCAGAGGCAGGCATTGGGGCAGGCTGAGGAGCATGCAGCGGCAGCGGCAGCGGCCGCGGCAGCATTGCCGCCTGCACCAGCAGCGTGGCAGGATGTGAGCCGGCGGCGGGAGGAGGTTGGCCGCTCCCTGCTGCCAGCAGAGCGCAGCTGGGTGCAGGTGCCAGCAGACGGCAAGACTGTGCTGAACGACCTGCTGCCCCGCGGTGCTCTCAAGCTGAACTTCTCTCCACACACAATGGAGCTGCTGGTGAGGCAGCAGAAGGGGCAGCTGGCTTGGCCAGGTGGCTGGTAGCTTGCACGCTGTTCACTTTGCATGGCACTTCTCACACCCCACCGCTGCAATACGTGCTCTAGACTTGGTGCAGCTCAAGTGCTGTGGCCGTGCCTGCGCTGACATTGAGCATGGGGCACAACCATCCCAACCTTGGCTCGCAGCTTGGTCTGGGCCGTGAGGAGCTGTTCCCGCGCACGTCCGACCCGGCCCGCTCGCCAATCCCCGCACGCGAGTGGAAGCAGCCGTCAGTGGCCCGCATGACGCTGATGCCAGCAGCAGCAGAGGGGGGAGAGCAGCTGCCACCCGCGGCTGCGCTCGAGGTGTGGGGCGTGGCTCTGCCCCGGCGCCCTGGCGACCCAACCTACACCACCCTGATGTACTTTGTGGAGACGGGCAGCCTGCAGGCCATTGAAGACGATGAGGCAGCGGTGGCCTGCTGGGTGGCGGTGTTCAGCCGGCCAGGCTTGTCAGGCAGGAAGGGCAAGGCGGCGGAGCAGAAGGCAGCACTGCGACAGGCATTGACGGTCAGCACGACGGTGGTCGTGTGAGCGCTGCCTTCAGCCAGCTGTTTTCATGCCAGCGTGCTTCGCGCCGTGCAAGAACGGCGCCATATACCCTGCCCTGCTGTGGTGCTGTCCGCTCGTCTGTCTTCTTCTAATGGCCCCGCCTGCCGCTAGCGCGCTGTCAGATGGCTGTTTGCTGTCCCTGTGTTTCCAATGTGTGATGCTACACAACAAGGTCAAGACGCGCAGGCTGTCTTCCGCAGCAGCTGCGCAGGCAGCATGCCTTTGCCGCCATCCAAGTTCATGCGGCGGGCAGTTTGGCAGCGGGCAATGCGGCGGCGGCGGCGGTGCCGCCAGCAGCAGTGCCCAGCTCGTTTTGATCGCTCTCCGTGCCTCTCCTCCTCCCAGCACACCACCATGGAGGTGGCAGCGCGCCCCAGCGGCCACAAGCGCGGCCAGAGCGCATACGACTCGCAGCTGGCCGAGTTCGACCCCAGCGGCAAGGCGGCACGGCCCAACGAGGAGGAGGCAGCCGAGGGCGAGGCTGAGCCGCAGGAGGAGCAGCTGCCCCTGACAGAGCGCGCCGCCTTCTCGCTGACGGCGCTGCGGGCAGCGCAGGAGGCCGTGATCCAGCAAATGGACGATCTGCAGGGTGCGGGGAGGGGGCAGGGAGGGCCTGGGAGCGGCACCTGGCTGGGCGCCGCCGCCGCGGCGCACAAGCGGCGGCGGCAGCTGCTTGCAGCTGTGGATGCCCCCTGCATGCCTGGCTTGGGCAGGGACCTGGCGCTGCAGCATCCCTCTTGCATTCTGTGGCATCGCCGCTGATGACACTGCCGCCAAGCAACACTGCATCTGCCTGCCAGGCAATGCACGTCCACCGCCGCGCCGCGCAAGTGCCTTCCCGCCTTCCCCCCCCGCCGCTCCTTCTGATCCGCAGAGGCAGGCCTGCAAATCCTGGACCAAATGCGCACCACTTTCCTGGAGCGTATGGCCGCAGTGAGTGGCAGAGCAGTCTTCCAGGAGCACTGCGTGCACCCCCTGTTGCCGCGTCCGCCACCCCTGGTGCCGTTGCATTTCGTGCCACTGACCAACCTGCCAGACGGCCTGCCCCGCCCGCCCCACAGGCCAAGCAGGAGCTGGCCCTGGGGCTGCACAATGTGGAGGCCAGCCTGCGCTCCAACTCCGCGCAGACGCTGGAGAGCCGCAAGCGCGGTGGGTGCTGGATGGGGGCTTAGGTGGGGCGGACAGCAGGGTGGCAACGCTCAGCAGGGCTAGCGATTGACCTTCGCCTGCTGCTTTCCGGCACGCAGCACACATGCTACAGCAGATGGAGGGCCCGCCTGACCAGGTTCCAACTCCCCTCTTCTGCCCCGCAGCGGCGATGGCAAGCGATCTGGTGCAGCGGCTGGGCATCCGCACCAACACCGATGCCCCCGACATCTTCAGCGGGGAGCAGGAGGGAGAGGCGGCAGAGCTGCCTGCGGCAGAGTGAGAGGATGGCGGCGGGGCGGCAGCAGTGCGCTGCCCGTCTAGTGGCATGGGTGCTGCCTGCCCTGCAAGATGGGTAGCGGCAGGCAGAGCTGCTAGGCAGGGGCGGGAGAGCATTGGTAAGCAGCAGTAGAGCAGCAGTGCAGTGTCGAAGCCCTGAGATAGCTGAGTATCTTGCATGGTGTGCTTTACACAGTGTAACCAGTCAACTGTCCAGGTGCAGTGCAAGGCCACTGAAGCGGGTGCTGTGCAAGAGTCGATTGTTCATTCCCGCCCGGCTGCTGCCGTCAGCTCAGTGCGCATCTGAATCTTAACAGATCTTTCAGTACTCTGCTCCGGCGCTGTCCACGGGCCGGCTGCCCTGCTGCGCCTCGCTGCCGGGCAGACTGTGCAGCGTGCCCTTGCTCAGCGAGTGCAGCGTGGCCTCGTCCTGGGTGCCCGCCGCCGCGCCTGCTGCAAAGATTGAGAAGGTGGGGTGGAGAGGGGTGAGAGGAGGAGGTTCGTCAACAGGGGCATGCAGGCAGGCCAAAAGCTGCACCTGCAGGCCGGCTGCTGGCACGTGCAGCCCAATGCAACGCGACAACCCACCCTCCCTTGCGGCCAATAGCCAGCTAACACGTATGTGCACCCACCTGGGCTGCCATCAGGGCCGCGAACTCCTTCATCCTCCTCCCCACCAGCTGCCTTGCTGCCGCCCGCCTGCTCCCCATCGTCTCCCTCCTCCGCCTCCTCTGCCTGTTCGCCTTCGCTGCCCTCGCTTTCCTCCTCGCTGTCTGCAATCTCAATCACTTCTGCTGGCTCCTCCCCAGCCGCCGCTGCCTGCTCGCCGCTGCCACCCTCGGCTGCCGGCTGCGGCTCCTCGGCCGCTGGCGCTTCCTCCTCCCCTGCTGCCGCCGGCTGACTGGGCTGGCGCTCGCCTGCTGGGCCCTCATCCGACCCGCCATCGACCGCCGGCTTGTGGGTGCTGGGCGGCACTACAGCTGCCGCAGGCTCAGCCGCCTCCTCCGCCTCCTCCTCAGCCACCTCCTCTCCACCTGCTGCAAACAGCTCCGTGCCCACAGCCGCCTGCGCCGCTGCTCGCGCAGCAGCTGCCTGTTCAGCTTGCTGCTGCAGCTCCTCTGCCTGAGCTTCGGAGCCGGCCTCCTGCGCCGCAGCCTGCTGCGAGCCGGGCCGCGCCTGCTGCGCCTCAACTGTGGCTGCAGGCGCCTCCGCTTCTGTCCCAGCTGCCTCAACCGCCGCTGCCGCCGCCTCAGCCTCCTCTGCTGCTTCCCAGGCCTCTGCAGCCAGCTCGGCATCCTCGTCTCCCTCCAGCTCTGCCTCAGCATCCGGCATGTCATCGTCCTGAGCGCCCTCTGTGAGCTGAGCCGCCAGCTGACGCCCCTCCTCCGCCGCCTCCTCCATCTCTGCTTCCGGCTCCTCCTCTGCCACTTCCTCCTCTTCGACCACCATACCGTCCTCCTCCTCCTCAGCTGCAGCTGGCTCAGAAGCTGGCTGCGCCTCCGCTGCTGCCTGCTGCACTGTCCCATGCTGCGGCTCCTCAGCTGCCTGCTGCGTCTCCGCTGCTGCAGCCGCCGCCGCAGCAGCCTCCCCCTCACCCTCCTCCTCGCCGTCCTGAGAGGGCGGCGCTGGTGGCGGGGCCATGCGCTGCGTGGCGGCCCATGGCAGCGTGCTGGGCACGCCCTGCGCGCTCTGCACGCTGCCAAACGCGGCAGGCAGCTGCAGGCACTCCTGCGTCTCTGGGAAGCCACCCGCTGCTGCCGCCGCTGCAGTGACGCCCGTGGCTGCCTGCTCCGATGGCGCTGCAGTAAGCGGGGCGCCCGCCGGCGTGCCGCGCGCACCGCCGTTGCTGCCGATGCTGCCCACGGCCCCTGCCGCCGCCAGCTGGGCGCAGATCTTGGCGCACTGCCGCCGCTGCCCTTCCATGATGTTGCCCGCCTCTGCCTGGGCCTGGAAGATGGGAGGGGTAGGGGGGCGGGACAGAGCGGCAGGTGAGCCAGGGCAGGCGGGCACCAGAGCGCGCTGCCTGTGGGGCAACGCAGCAGCGCTACAGACATCGTCCTACGCAGCCCGCCAGCAGCGCCGACCAGCACCCACCAAGCGCCCTAGCCAGCCTGCTGGCCCACCTGCTGCAGCGCCTCAAATGCGGCCGCAATCTTGGCGTTGGCCGCAGCGCTCTCATCGTTGCCGCGCTGCAGTGCCGCCAGGCAGCCATCGATGAGGTAGCGGTCGTTCTGCACGGCCGACGGGGCGCACGGTGAAGAGGCAGATGGGATGAAATGAAGTGGGACGCAGGCGGTGGGATGAAAGCAGACTGGCTACGGAGGAATGGTGCTCAAGAACCGCATCCCAAGAGGTTGGGTCACTTCCCCACCCACCCTCC
>VIYQ01005363.1:0-15732 GCA_009928355.1 Chlorella sp. CH2018 | reverse complement strand
GAGGCTGGGGGGCTTAGGGTCCAAGGGAAAAAACCCTAAACCCTAAAAACGACGCCCAGCTTGCTCCACACGACGGCTGCTCTTGCGGGCCCATGCCTGCAACAACAGGAATGCGTCTGATCACCAAGTGCACGGTTGGCGACACATAGCGAGCACAACAAGCAGGCAGCCAAGTCTGCCCTCAGCTCACAGCGCTGTGCAGCCCGCCATACCTCTTGCGCGACAATGCCTTTCGCTGCAGTTCTGCCGCTGCACCCACAGCAAGCAAACACGTTCGGCTACTCACCTGGCGTTGGTGCCCCTACTTGTGCCTCCACTGCAGCTGCCGGCAATGCAGCTTGCACCTGCTGCCGCCGCCGCAGCCATGCCACATGCATACATGGCCTGCACAGCAGGGCACGCGCAACAGCGCAGACGCGACAAACTGCTCGCAAAGTGATTGCACCAGGGCTACTTCACCACGCTGCGCAGCTGCCGGTTGCGGCGGCAGGCTGACCAGTCCAACGCCGCGCAACCTCACGCAGCTGCCGCTCCACAGCTGCTGCTCACCAGCCCTGCCTCAACAGCTCACATCCTATGCAACGATGCTCTCCTCTCATCGCCGCAGCGCCCACATCATCAAGGCCTTTCTCCGACCTGCACAGTGCGACATGGCAGCACGCAGCGATTCAGCTGGCTGACATGACAAAAAGCTTTGTGGGTGCTGCAACAACACAGGGCAGGCAGCAGCGTCAGCTCTTGCAAGTGCAGCCGCAAGAAGGCAACAACACCTGCTGCAGCACTGGGCAGACGGCAACGCTGCAGCAACTGCAGCAGCGACGCGTTCCGGAACGGATCCGCAAATCTGACAACACACCATGCACCGGCCCATTGAAACCGCCCCAGACCCACCTGCTGGCCGCCGGCACAGCAGCAGCACTTCACGCTGCCGCCCTTTACGCTGCCGCCCGCGTCGCCATTGTCAAGCAGCTGGAACCCGGCCCGCAGGGCTGGGGGCACGTGCAGCGCAAAAAGCATCAGTGCATGCTCAACATCCCCCAAGAGCGCATGCCGCAGAAGCACACGGCGCAGCAGCTCCGCCGCCGGAACAGCAAGACCGCAGTTCCGCCCTCCTGCCAGCCAGGCACAATTCAACGTGCAGGCCTACACACACCTGCTGTAGCCGACACCCAGCTTGCTCCGCACAACGGCTGTTCTTGTTCGCCTATGCCTGCAACAACAAAAAGAGCTGGCAACTCGTCAACTGAACGATTCGAGCGGCAGCGAGCAGGGCAAGCAGGCCGCAAGGTCTGGTTTCGAAGTGCACAATGATTACAAGGCGGCGGCGCAGCCCACAATACCACTTGCGCAGCAAAGCCCCTGGCTGTGATTCTGCCGCTGCACCAATGCCAAGCAAGCGCTTCCCATTGCTCACCTGCCCAGCTGCCCCAGCTGCAACAACACAGCCACCTGCGCAACCCGCACCCTGTTGCTGCTACCAGAGGCAAACTGCTCGCCTCCAGACTACACAACAGAGCACAACAGCACCATAGAGCACTGACCGCATGCAACTGTTCCACTGCATGGCAAGCAGGCAGCACACCAAACCACAGCATCACAGCCGGCCATCGCCATGGGCCAGGCCGCCCGCAAGTCGCACCTCTTCTGCGTCGTGCTCGTCAGCAGGCTCCCAGCTGCCAAAGCTTAGCAGCTGCTGCCCTGTCCACCTCTGCACGCAGCAACGGTGCTCATTTGCTACAAGGGCTAAGCTACAACGGCAGCTGACGGGCGTACAAAGGCGGGCAAGGCAGATGAAGGGTTCATTCGGCACCCAACGGCGCAGCAACGCAAGGACAGATGAATGAAAGAGAACATCGCTACAAAAGTGAAGTACAAAGGGCAGCAGGGTACATGGGCATGGCAGCCCCGGAAGTTCAGATACTACCAGCCGCGCCCACGGCAGCTGGGGCGGCCACTCCCTCGGCCAGTGGCGTCTTGGGCGCACCGGGTGGCGAGCTGGCGCCGCTGTCGGCCTGTGTGCATGGCAGAGCGTCAGCAGATGCAGTTGGCAATCATTCTCATCAGCATTCTCGGCAGCGATGCTTGCGGCACTAACACAGGCATCAACATGCACGCTGGCTGCCCTGCCCCTAGGCAACGCACCTGCGCCGCCGTCTTGCCATTCACGCTCTTATTGCCGCCCTCGCCGCCGCTGAAAGGGGAGGGGCGCAAGCCGCGCACGGCAGCCGGCGAGCCAGCCAGCGTGGCTGGACCCACAGCAGACTGGGCAGCGGCCTGGGAGTCGGCCAGAGCTGCCGCCGCAACGGCTGCCGGCAGAATGCGGCGTGGCGAGGCGGGGGCAGCTGACGGGCTGTTGACAGCAGGCGGGGTTGAGCTGCTGCCGCTGCCCTTGACTGGGGACTTGGTGCGAATGACGGGCAGGGCTAGGCCATTCTGCGGCGGCGGCGCTGCAGGCTCTGCACTGCTGGCTGCTGCTGGGTGCACCGTGGTGGGCGGCACTGGGCGGGGGCTGCCCAGCAGCAGCTGGCGGGCAAAGCGCAGGCAGGCGAGCACAGCCATTGCCGAGGCGTACACTGCAAGGCCAGAGGGGCAGTGGCGGCGGCGGGAGCACAGCAAGTGAGGCACCACAGCAGCAAGCCAGGCAGGCGAGAAAATGGGCAGGCATGAGGGAAGCGGCAGCTGCGCATCTCAGCATGGCTGGTGCAGTGGCATGCGCAGCAGCCCAGCACCAGCGGCAGCGGCAGCAGTGCTGCACGAGCAGCTGCCTGCGCCACTCACTCATGAGCGCCCCCGCCGCCATGGAGCCCGACACCAGCGCCGCCACCAGCAGCGAGAAGGACAGCAACGCCATCACGCCCGACAGGAAGACGCCTGTGAGGAGTGGGTGTAGTGGGTGAGGGGATGAGCAGACAGTGGAGGAGGAGAGCGGGCGGAGCTTGAGTGGTGCAGGCCAAGAGGGCGGCAGCTTCCAAGCGGCGGCAGCGCTGGAGCACGCAGCCATGTAGCAGCCATGAGGAGCAATGCATCCCCCGATCCCAACAGCCCACCCAGAAGAAGTGCAGCAGCGTATCTGCAGCGACGGTCAGGCCCATCAGCGCCCACAGCCCGGCCACGCTGAGCGCCGCCGCCGCACACGCCAGGCCCACCAGACCGGAGAAGGAGAGACCCAGGGCGGAGGCCAGCGCCTGTGGAAGCGAGTGAAAATGTGTGTGTTCAGCATGGCTGAGAAGCAGCAGATGGGTGACATGCATGCAAGCAGACCAATGCAGGCTGAACAGAGCGGCAGAGCAGCGGCGTCAGAAGCGGCAGCAAGGAGGTGGCAGCGCCGCCACCGCCAGCGAGCAGTTTACTCCGCCCCTGCTCACCAGCCAGCCGGGCAGGGTGTGCGGCATGAGCGCGCGAGCGTGACGCGCCAGGAAACGGCGGTCCTTGGGCGTGTTGGCGCGCAGGTCGCACGCCAGCTGCGGTGCGCGGGCAGGCGCGGCGCGCAGGTCTCGAGACAGTGAGGGGCGAGAGCGCCGTGCCAGGTGGGCACGGCAACCAGAGCACACCAGCCGCCATGTTGTCCTGCTCGCACCTGGAACAGCGCATCGCGCGTGTGCTCCGGCACCACCAGCCCGACAGCGCCTGCGAGAGGCAGTGGAGGCAGCGTTGCAGCGGACGGCCGCGACCGAGCGGGACGTGTGGCGGCGGCGGCAGCTGCGGCGCAGCAGGCATTGCGTGGAACCGGCTGGCCTTGCGGGCGGGCCGCCGCAACTCACCCGCCATGTGGGATCGGTAGAGGGCGAAGAGCAGCGACGAGTAGTGCCCAAGTGGGCTGCCCCAGGTCACGCTCCCCGACGAGGGCCGCTGGAGCGCCGTGGCATGCATTGTTGGCTGATCGACGGCTTCGCCGATGGTCTGAGCAGCGCCCGCGCTATGTAAAGGCCCGGAACGGCGAGGACAGATCCCCCGCGAGCTGCAGAGATCGCCGTTGGGCGTGGCGCTGGACTGCAGCGCTTGATCGGTGGTCTGCAAGCCCGGCAATGCGCTCCGCGCGGGCAGCGGGGCCCTAAACCCTGCTGCATGGGCAACTCCCATGCGCCGCTCCCACAGGCAGCCACGCAGCCCCCACTGCATTCCAGATTGCTTGCTGCGCACTGCACAGTCCACTCTGATTGACCTCAACGACTCGGGCCCCGGCGTCCGTTCAAACGGGGTGCTCGGGCAGCCACCCGGGCTCCATGGCCCGCCTCAGGACGCCGCACGTGGTGGCGCTGGCCGTGGCAGGCGCCCTGCTGCTGGGCGTGCGCCCCGCCGGCGGTGAGGTGCCGCCGCCGCCGCTGGCGCCTCCGCCCGCTCAGCTCCTGGCGTACGCCCCCGCAGCCGCAGCCGCTGCCCTTCCCACACCGCTCCTGCACGGCTGCCCCCGCCCTGCAGTCTACCACGGTCTGATGCTGCTGCTGGGCAACTCGTGCGGCTGGGCGTGGACAGCGGTGCGCACGGTGCCGCTGCCGCTGCACCCGCTGCGCGCCGCCATGCTCAACGTGACGGCCGACTACGACCAGGCGAGATGGGTTGGGCAGAGGGTGGACGACGGCTGCAGCTGGCAGCTGGACTGCGCGGCTGGAAAGCAGTGACAGGAGCGCCATGAATCCGCCCCGCACGTGCGCTTGCACTCGCTGCCGTCCTGCACTCACTTGCCCCCGCTGCCCGCCCCCTCTGCCCTGCCGCCCCGCAGCTGGCGCACCTGGTGGCTGAGTTCCTGGAGCAGCCCACAGTCGACCCGGCTGTTCGGGAGCAGTTTTTGCAGTTCATGGCCGTTCGCGCCACCAGGTACGCGCGGCTGGCGGGCGCTGCACTGGAGCATGCCTGCTTTGCCGCTGCGACCCTGCTGCCTCCTGTGCTGCTACGCTCCAGCCTGGCTGCCGCCCGCATCGCTGCTCATACTCCAGACAGCCTGGCCTGGGGTCTGCACCGGTGCAGGAGCTACCCACGGCTTGAGTCGGCGCTGGACTGGCTGCTCTCCATCTACAAGTTTGTCTTCCCCTTCCTGGTGGGCCGCCGATGGCAGGGAATGCATCGTCGAGGATCTGCAGAGCAGCAGGGGTGGTGGCAAGCTGTGGCGCAGCGCTGCAGCGGCCTGGTTGCGGCAGTCGTCTTGTCACCCCTGCTGCCGCCGCAGCCACTGCCAGCTGGTGCCTTGCCCCACCGACACCTGTTTGCCCTTGGCCGCCCCCCACATGCTCAGATCATCAGCATGGTGGCCAAGCTGTCGGGCGCCACCCGGGAG
The DNA here is from genome assembly GCA_009928355.1 of Chlorella sp. CH2018. NCBI lineage: Eukaryota > Viridiplantae > Chlorophyta > Trebouxiophyceae > Chlorellales > Chlorellaceae > Chlorella > Chlorella sp. CH2018. The sequence goes on along the minus strand of VIYQ01005363.1, from coordinate 10,460 downwards.
GCACCTGCAGCTGGTGGCTTGGCAGCGAACACAGGCGGCGAGGGGGGCGATGAGGATAGCGGCGTGCCCACGCCCACGGGTTCGCAGCTGGCGCTGCCACGCCTCGCCAGCCAGCCCAGCGGCGCCGGCTGGAGTGTGGCGCCGCCCGCCCCGCCCGTGCCTGCGCCCTCGCAGCAGCAGCTGAAGCAGCAGCAGCGGCAGATTGCCATCAGCCGGGCCATCAGCCGGGCAGCCAAAGCACCAGCGCCTGATGCAGGGCGCGGCGGCAGCCTCAGCCCCCGCGGCCCTGAAACGCCGGTGGAGGGGCTGCGGGGCCTGGCCTCACACCCGGCAGCTGTGGGCAGCTTCAGGGCCCGCCCGCAGCAGCGCACCGCTTCCACTGAGATACTGGAGGGCGGCCTGTGAGCTGCAGCCCCTGCCATACTCAAGGGCTTGACCCACATCCGAATCGCTTCCTAGTTGTTGCTTGTACACCCTCCCCTTCCTGAATGAATGCCTTGCGCCACCCTACCCTACCTGTTGTGCTTTAGTGACCCTGCCATTTGTTGTACAGCCCTCGCCTGCTCCTGCCACCCCACGCTAGTTGCCCATTTAGCGCTGCATAGCTGCTTCGCATTCCTTTTTAGCTATCTGTTTCAATCCCGCGCGCTGGGCAGCCTGTTCTGTAGTGCAGCTGCCCCCCTGTTGATGTCGCCACTGCCCGTGCGCCACGTTGTTAGACTCACAGTGATGAAACAAGCACGCAAACAACCAAGCAGGGGAGAATAGCAGATGAAGGAGCAATGCTGGGAAGAGAGCAGCAACAGCAAACAGGATCAAGCAGTCAGCAAGCTGGTGCTGTCACACATCAAGTGAGGTCGTCGCCAAAGTCGCCCCAAGCGCTGCCTGCTGCCGCCGTGCTGGGCTGCTCCTCCCAGTCCGCAAACGGCGCCCGCGTCTGCTGCACGTAGCCGGTGCCGCCCAGCGACACATCCTCAAGGGTCGGTGCGGCCTCACCTGCTACTGCAACTGACTCACTGGCTGCAGGGGCGTCCAGCGCCTCAGCAGCCCGGCCCTCGCCGGCAGCAAGCTCGCCCCAGCCCTCGGCACCGCCGGCTGCCTGCTGCGCCTGCTCCCAGCCCACCTGCTGCTCAACAGGCTGCTGCCACTCTGCCGCAGGGCCACCCTCCTGCTGCTCGTCCCAGCCGCTCCACTCAGCAACACCGCTGCCAGCCGTCTCGGCCTGCCATTCTGCCACTGCCGCTGCAGGTGCAACACTGGCATCTGCTGCCTGCTGGTCGGCCGTCCACGGCTGCTCCGCCTCCCAGCCAACCTCAGCTGGTGCTTCGGCGGCACCCACAGGCTGCTCCCAGGCCGCAGCCTCCGGCTGACCCTCGGCCTCCCAAGGCTGCTCTGCCTCCCAGCCAGCCGCCTCTGCTGCCGCTGCCACAGCATCAGCTGGCTGCTCCGGCTGCGGCTGATGGAAAGCGCCCGCTTCCTCCGCTTCAAGCACCTCATTGGCCGCTGCCTCGCTGCCAAGCTCAGCTGCAGCTGCTGCAGCTGGCACCCCCACGGCTTCTTCAGGTGCAAGCTCATTGCTCCACTGCGGCAGCGGCTGCTCTGCCTCCCAGCCAGCGGCCTCATCCTCGGCCTCGCCGCCCTCAGCCATGGGGTTGGCTGTCCAGGCAGGCTGCTCCTGGGGCCAGGCAGCTGCTGTGTCTGCCGGCACAGCGCATGCTTCGGCAGGCTGCTCATTCCAGTCACCAGCGGCACCAGGTTGCCAGCTAGCCATCTCCTCAGCTGCGCTGACCGCTGCATCGTGCTGGGCCTGCTCCCAACTGCCTGCTGCCTCCTCAGCTGCCTGGGCCTCCGGCTGCCAGCCTGCCTCGGCTGTGAGGGCAGCGCTCCACCCGCCAGTCTGCTCCTCTGCTGCCACGGCGTCGGGGGCAGCAGCCTCGGGCTGCCATGCTGCATCCGCCGCCAGAGCGGAGCCCCAGCCAGATGGCTGCTGCTCAGGTGCTGCTGCATCCCACTCAGCCTGAGCTGTGCCGCCCCACTCGGCTGCCTCGGTCGGCTGCGGGTAGTCAGCGCCGGCTGCCGCCTGCTCTTCTGGCGCACCCCAGCCAGGCTGCTCCTCCCAGCCCACCGTGCCGCCTGCCTCACGCTCGACAGCAGGCTGCTGCTCCTCCCAGCCGCCCGCCTCGGCTGCAACATGCTCAGCAGCCGGCTGGTCCTCCCAGCTGGCTGCCTCAGTATGGGCCAGCTCCTCAGCCTGCAGGTCTTCGTCAGCCGGGCCGGCCTCGCCCTCTCCAGCTTCCTCCACCTCGTCGCCCCAGCCGGCCTCCTCCTCCACCTGCGAGGCGCAAGGGCAGGCAGCAAGGCGTCGGGGTGAGGGGCCATATGGAACTGCATCATGAGGTCGGCGGTTCTGCCATGCCAGCAAGGACGGCTTCAAACCTGCTGTCCCTGCACATCTGCAGCCGGACAGACCCCAGGCCGCCACCTACCTCTGCCAGAACAGCCTCCAGTGTTGCCGGGTCCTCGCCACGGGACACCAGCAGCTCCATGAGGCGAGCCACCTGGTGCAGGGATGAGCGTTGCCGGAAGAGGCAGGATCAGGGGACTGGACTGCAAGGGCGACTCGTGCGGGAGGGCCGCCGCGGCAGCCAGTTTGCCTGTGAAACACAGCAAGCCTCCGGCCTGCCAGCCAGCCCTGCCCTGCCCTCTAAGCTGCCTTCACTGGCAGCAGGCTAACCCCGCCCACCTTGGCCTCTTCCTGGCCCAGGCTGGTCAGGCAGTCGGTCAGCGTCTCCTCGTTGGCCGCCGCCTCGGAGCGCAGCGCCTCCACCTCGCCTGCCAGCGGCTCCAGCGTCTGCAGGAAGGGGTGACGTGACGAGTCGGGTTCCTTGGGAAAGCCACCAGCTAAGAATGGCAGGAAGGCTCAGACCTGCCCGCTGCCCAGCGTGCTCACATTTCACTGCCCCTCCCCAGACCGACGCAGCACACCCCACCACCCACCTGCAGACGAGCGTGCAGGTGCTCCAGCTCGCGCCGCAGCTGCTCCGCATCCGTGGCAGCTGTGGTCTCAGGAGTGGATGGCCGGGCGGTGGTGGCGGCATCAGCTGCCTCCAGCTCTGCCAGACGAGCCCGCTGCTCCTCCAGCAGCTGCGCCATTTCTGCAGCGGCCTCGGCCTCGGCAGCCAGGGTATCCCGCTCCGCCTCTGCCTCTGCCAGGCGATCCTGCAGCAGCGCCTCCTGGGCGGCGCGGGCCTGCTCAGCTGCTGCCAGCTGCTGCTCTGCCTGGGCCAGCCGCTCGTGCAGCTGAGCCTCCTGGGCGGCACGCGCCTCGGCTGACGCAGCGTACTGCTCCGCTGCCTGCTCTGCAGCTGCAAGCCGGGCCTGAGCCTCCTGCAGCTGCTGGTGCAGCAGCGTCTCGTCGCTGGCACGCGCCTCAGCCGCTGCCAGCTGGAACTGCAGCTGCTGCAGCTGGCCCTGAAGCTCGGCAGCCGACTGTGCCGCTGCCGCCTCGGCCTCCGCGGCCGCCTGGGCAGCGGCCTGCGCCGCCGCCAGCTCAGCATGCAGCGCTGCCAGCTGCTCCTCCTCAGCCGCCACGGTGCTCTCGGCCTGCTGCTTGGCTGCGGCCAGGTCGAGCTGCCGCTCCTCAGCAGCAGTGGCGGCCTCCAATGCAGCGGCCGCCTCCTCCTTGGCCAGTGCCAGCTCGTGCCTGCAGGTACACGGCAAACAGACAAGAACATGGAATACCCAGGCAGTGCAGACAATACCCAGCCGGTGCAGGGCACTGTTGATGGACAGCTGATGTGCAGAGAGAATGCAAATGACAGGTCGGGAATGCGGGCGGCAGGCTGGTGTGATACCGCATAACACCCACCACCCAGCCCGCACCTGAGCATCTCCACCTCGTGCTGCCGGGCCTCGGCAGCGTGTGCCGCAGCGGCGGCAGCCTCAGAGGCCTCAGCACGGGCAGCATCCAGCTCGGCACGCAGCGACTCCAGAACCTGCGGGCGGGAGGGTCAGACCCAACCAGCAGGGTGAGAGCGGCAGGATGTGAAGCAACGGCCAGAACAGCAGCGTTCGAGTGCACATGCACCAACACCTCAAAATGGCCGCTGACCAACTGCCTTGCTCACTTGTTCGCGCTCCGCCAACGCCTCTTGGGTTGCCACAGCTGCGGCCTCAGCAGCAGCTGCGGCGGCCTGCTCCTCGGCGGCAGGGCCGGCAGCGGCAGCTGCTGCCAGCTGGTTGCGCTCGGCTTCCAGGGCAGCGATGCTGCAGGGGAGGTGGGCATGCCAAGGAGAGAGGGGTGAGCAACAGGTAGCTTCAACTGGGCGGGAGCACACAGGGGGCCGGGAGGCATGCACTTCTCCTCATACATCACGCACAACGCAACCCAACCGCCCATGCATGTGCGAATCCCAAGCGCACCGCTCGGCGTCGGCAGCCCGCAGCTTCTTGGCCTTGACCAGCTGCAGCGGCACGGGATGTATCGAGGATTGAATGTGCCACCAGCGTGCAGCTTCAGCACTGCAGCTCCTGTCCGGTGCAGCACCAGATTTTAGGGGCAGCCAACACCAAACCCGTCCGCCTAGAGCAGCCGACCATGAAACAGCCACCCTTGGCCCCGCCTGCCAGCCACCCACCTGCAGCTTGAACTTCTTCACCTCCTCATCCTTGCCAGCCGCAGCCTCGGCCGCAGTCGCCAGCTCGGCTCGCAGCGCCTCGGCTGCGGCAGCCTGGGCAGCCAGCTCCTGCAGGGAATGGGTAAAAGGGTACGGGCGGAGGTGAGCCGGACAAAATGATACTGTTGGGTGCATCCCACACAAGCAGTGGACCAATGGTTTGCAGCAAGCAAGTGCAGCAGGTGCAGAAGCATACCCGACCACCATGTCCGCACCTCTCGCAATGCGGCCGCCTCGCCGGCGGCGCCCTCCAGGTGCGCATCCCGCTCCGCCAGCTGCTGGCGCAGGGTGAGCGCCTCTGCCTCGCTGTCCGCCAGCCGGCCCTCCACCTGGCCCATGAGCTCCTGCTGATGGGCCGCCACTGCGGCAGCCTCGGCAACCGCAGCAGCCGCAGCTGCCCGCCTGTCCTCCAGGTCCGCAACCAGCTGGCGCTGGCCCTCAAGCTCTGCCTCAAGGGCGGCCACGCGGCCCTGCAGCTCCTCAGCTGCTGCAGCCGCTGCGGCCAGCCGCTGTGCCGCCTCATCCGAGCCGCTCTGCTGCGCCTGCAGCACTGCCTGGGCGGCCGCCAGTTCGGCGCGCAGTGCCTCTGCCTCTGCAGCTGCGTTGGCGGCAGAGGACTCGGCAGCGGCGCGCAGCTCGGCAGCCAGGGCGGCCGCAGCGTCCAGCTGCTCCTGCAGAGCAACGCAAGATATAATAAGGGTTCAGTGATGTGGAGGGACAGGGTAAGCAGCAGCCAGAACATTGGCGAACACGCGGCGCATAGGCGCTGCCAGCCAGTGCACTGGCCTACTGGTGACTCAGCACTGTTCCACCGCCGCAGCACAACCCTCTGTGTACTGCTCCCATTCCGCACCTGGCGCCCCTCCAGTAGCTCCATGAGCTTGAGGTTCTCCTCTCCCAGCGCAGACAGGTCCTGTAAAAGCAGGCAGGGCAGGGAGAGCGGAGCAGGTTGGATGAGACAGGTCAGCTGCACATGCACAGTCGCTGCCGGCGTAGCCCACTCCCTGCCTCCACCAGTCCCTCAACCTTGTCACCTGCTGGTGTGAAGCCGCCAGCGCCTCAAGCTGCGCCTGCAGCGCCGCATGCTCGCCGCCCAGCGCCTGCTTCTGCGCCTGCGCCTGCTCCAGCTGCCCCCGCAGCTGCGCAGCCTCTGCCTCAGCAGCAGCGGCCGCTTCAGCCAGGGCAGCCTCACGTGCAGCCTCCGCCTCTGCCAGCTGCGAGCGAAGCTCCTCAGCTGCGGCCTGAGCTGCAGCGGCAGCCTCAGCAGAGGCCTGCTGCTCCTGCTGCAGCATCTGCGGGAGCAGGCAGGGGTGGCGGAGGAGGAATGCGTCAGGCATCAAAAATGAAAAAAAACGTAATTTGCAGACGGGTGTTTGGCTGCACCAAGCATGCCACGTGTGCACACTAACAGGCAAGCAGCATTGCCTCCGCTCGACAGGCACCTGGATCTTCTTGCGGGCCACAGCAAACTTCTTCTCAAGGTCCTTGCAGCGCTGCGCCAGGGCGGCGTGCTCGCCCTCAGAGGCGGCAGATGCACCCGCGGCGGCGGCAGCTGCTGCTGTTTCGGCGGCCTGCGGGAAGGAGGTGCAGTGTGCGTGGCAAAACAGGCTAAATGGCCAGCATGTCAAAGGCAAGCCCACACCCCCGGCAGCAGTGGCTGGTAAGGGCAGGTGCAAGAGGAACCACCACTGCCCGGAACACTGCAGCCCCGGCGCACCTCGGCCGCTGCCTGCGCCTCCTCCAGCTGCTTGCGCAGCGCCGCCAGCTCAGCATCCTTGCGCTCCATAGCAGCCGCCACAGTGGCCTGCAGGAGGAGCATAGGAGCAAGTAGAGCACACAGATGATGTAGCGGGTGGCTGTGGCAGAAGGGAGTACGTGGCATTCACTGCGCAGTGCGCAGTGCCATACAACTGCTGAAAACCAGCCCAACTGCCCAACAGCGCAGGCAGGCGCACCTCCATCTCCGCCTCCGCCCGCTGCAGCTGCTCCTGCAGCTGGCGCTTGAGCCGCTCCTGGGCGGCGTGCAGCTGCTCGTCCTTCTCAGCCACGGCCGCAGCAACGGCGGACTGCGGGGCAACAGAGTGGGGTGCGAAACGGGAAGGGGCGAAACCGTGAGGGGCTGCAAAGTACAATGCGCAAGGTAGTGGTAGGGCCAGTACCGCGCAGCAATCGCTACCTCTGCTGCACACCACCACAGCCAGCGGTGCAGCGCTCACCTGCACGCGTTCCTTGGCCTCCACCAGAGCGGCGGCAGCGGCCTCCTCCGCCGCATTGGCTGCTTCGGCGGCAGCATCGTGCTGCTCCTGCAGGTCAGCAGGGGAGCGGGGAGCTAGCTTCAGAGAGGCTGGATATAGAAAGGAAACAGCTCAGGCTGCCAGACAGGTCAAGCTGGCAGCCTGCAGACTGCACGCAGCCCGACCTTGGCACACCATGTGGTTGCGCACCAACCCAGGCCGCCCACTTCCTTTTGTGCGTACCTGCAGGCGCGCCTCCAGCGAGGCAATGATTGCATCCTTGGCAGAGGCGGATGCCTCTAGCTCCCTGAGGCAGCAGGCAGCGGACAGTGTAGGCCATTCAGAGATGGGGTGGTGATGGTGAGGAGCGAGAAAGCACAACTCCCTGGAGCAGCAGCCACGCTGCCAGGCCACCCTGCCACGCTGAAGTGCAGGGTCAGGCAGAATGTCCCGGCAGCAGCTGTGCTTGCAGCGCTGCCCTCACCTGCAGCGCGCCTCGTAGCCGCGCAGCATCTCGATGGCCTCGTCCTTCATCTCAAGCGCCAGCTGCAGAGCGCGAAGGGAGGGCAGGCAGAGGGCCGGGTCACAGGGTGCCAGCTGGCAGGCAGGCAGGCTGCGTCTGGCGCCGGCCGCATAATTGCCTGGCATGAAAGAAGCGATGCACTCAGCTGCAGCGCCTGCGACAGCCATGCTGCACAGGCCACAGCAACCACGTCACTGTGCCTCCACCGCCTCTGATCTGCGACAGAAGCCCCTCACCTTTACGTCGTCCAGCTCTGCCTCGCGGGCAGCCAGTGCGTCCTGTGCCTCGCTTAGGTCCATCTGCAGTCAGGGGAGAAGGTGCGCAGGAAAATTCAGGCAGAAGGGGTGGGGGAGGGGCGAGACAAGGTCTGAGAAGCCAGCAAAGCCAGGGGATGCCCAAAGTCCTGCCTTTTGTGCCACAGCTGCCAGTCCGCATAACTCTTCTGGCACCATGTCAGCAAGCCAAACCACATCTGCACTGCACTGCACTGCACTGCACTGCACTGCACTGCACTGCAAAGCACTGAGCACACCTGCAGCGTGACCAGGGAAGTCTGCGACTCCACAGCCGCCGTCTCAGCGGCAGCGCTGCCGCTCTCAAGCTCGCCAATGCGCGCCTCGGCGGCAGCCAGCTGCAGAACAGATGGTGAGAAACACACTGTGTCAGCTGCCGGCTGCCGTGACGCATTGAGTGCTAGGAGGCGTGGCAGCCAGGACAGAGCCGATCAGCGCACAGCACACCCGCCAGCTACAAACGGCCCTGCCAGCGCACCTGGCCGCGCAGAGAAGCAGCCTCCTCGGCTGCGGCCGCCAGCTGGGCATCGCGTCCACTCAGCTCCGCCTGCAGAGCTGCCGCAACGCCCTCCTTCTTCTCAAGGTCGGCATCCCGGGCAGCCAGCACCTGAGCGGGCAAAGGGGGTTGGGCGGGAGGGCAAGGGCGGGGGAAGATCGGTACGTGCTGTCTGCCAAGCTGCATCGCGCCAAACCTGAAGCCATTCCAACCTACAAAATGCCTGCCTGGTGTTACCTGCTTCAGAGCATCATGCTCGGCAGCAGCGCCCAGCAGCTGGCGCTGCTCACTGTCGGCCGCCGCGTTGGCGGCAGCAGCGGCAGCGGCGGCTGCCTCTGCCAGCTGCTCCCGCAGCATTGCAATCTGCTCCTCAGACTCGGCCCGCTGCGCCTCTAGGGCCTGCTGCTGCTGCTGGCACTGCTTGCTGAGGGCCTCCACCTGCTGCTGCAGCAACAACATGTCCTGGCTCTGCTCTGCAGTCGCCTCGGCCGCCGCCACAGCCGCTGCACCCACCGCAACGTGCAGGGCGGCAGCGGCTGCCGCTGCCTCGGCCGCCGAATCGGCCTCTGGCTGAGGCTCCTCTGTTGCAGGCTCAAATGGAGCAGGAGCGCCCCACTCGTCTGTTGGCGCCTCAGGCTGCTCTGGCTGCAGCTCGGCTGGCTGCTCGGGGTGCCATGCCTCCGGCTGGGACTCAGCTGCCGGGGGCTGAGAGGGAGGGGGCAGGAGCTCCTCCAGGCCCTCCTCGCCCCAGCCGTCGCCCCAGCCCTCGGCAGCCTCCTCAGCGGCAGCTGCTGACACACTGGCATCGGGTGCGCCGTGCGGTGCAGGGTGCGCTGCCACCACCGCCTCAGCTGGCAGGCCCGCTGCCTCAGCTGCAAGGTAGGAATCTGCTGGCGGCACCCCCTCAGCGGCAGCTGCTGACACGCTGGCATCGGGTGCGCCGTGCGGCGCAGGGTGCGCTGCCACCACCGCCTCAGCTGGCAGGCCCGCTGCCTCAGCTGCAAGGTAGGACTCTGCTGGCGGCGCCTCCTCAGCGGGGCCCTGGGCGGCCTCGGCAGCTGCCGCTTCGGCCACCTGTTGCTGCAGCTCTGCTGCCTGCTGCTCCTCTGCCAGGGGCTCCCACAGCTCCTCATCAAGGTGGCCCCAGCCCTCGCCGGTGGCTGCAGCCGCCTGAGCCTCCGCCGCCGCCTCGTCGGCTGCCACCAGCGGCGCCGCCGGCTGCTGCTCTGCAGGCGCAGGCTCAGCCGGCCAGTGCTGCGGCTCGCCGTGCCAGCTGTGCTCCGAATGGATGGGCGGCTCTTCTTCAACTGTCCGGCTGGCCTCATGCATGGCGGCTGCCGCTGCCACAGGTGACATGGGCTCGCCGTGCCAGCTGTGCTCCACATGCGGCGGCGGCTCCTCATCCCACCCATCGCTGGGCGGCCGCGGCACCGCTGCCTGCTTGGCTGCGGCCGCCTGAGCGGCGGGGGACAGCGGCTCGCCAGCCCAGCTGTCCTGGGCATGCGCCGGCGGCTCGTCCTCCCAGCCATCGCTGGGCAGGCTGGGCTGCTCTGCAGGCTGCGCTGCCTCTGGCTGCTCTACCGCCCCGAGGGGCGGCTGCCCATACTCCTGCTCGCCGGCGGCTGCAAACCTGTCGGCCAGGCTCTGCTGTGCGCCACCACCAGCAGCATCAACTGCCTCACCCTCCTCATTGAAGAAGGGGGCGGCGCCGGCCGAGTGCCCATTGCTGAGCGGGCCGGTGCCGGGCAGTGGGCTCTGCAGGGAGGCAGCGGCAAGAGAAGAATTGGAGGAAGGCGAGGGATGTGTGTGGATGCAACAAGCACGCGCCACAAAACATGCAGGGTATGTGCAGGCCTGCTTCCTAGGCAGCCGCATCCTTGCCTGCCACATGCGCTGCCATTGCAGCCCTCACCACACGTGCACCCCTCAGCCTCACCTGGCCCACGCTCTGCGCGCCAAACATGGTGCTGTGCAGGCTCTGCACCTCGCTCATCTCGCCGTCCAGCTCGCCTGCACAGGCAGCAAAACAGGGCAGCGGTGTGCACATCGCTCAGCGGGGGCAGAGCAAGGCAGCGCGCTTCCATCACTGAGGCGGCAGGGACAGAGCAGTGCCACGGCCAGGTCACACGGCAGGTGCATTTGGTCCCCAACCCGACCTGGGCAATATCAAACCCACCCAACCTTTGCAACACACGGCCAACCCCGCCCCACCCACCCTCGCTCCAGTCGCGGCTGGAC
>VIYQ01005359.1:0-14746 GCA_009928355.1 Chlorella sp. CH2018 | reverse complement strand
GGCGGGCGGGGCGGGCAGGCGGGAACGCCGGCAGCGATCGATCAAACGGGGGCACAGCGCTCAAGCTGGGGGCCGTGCCGCAACCAGGGCGACCGGCCACCAGACTAATGCGCACATGGGACTCGAGACCTCAACAGGGCAGCCATCGGGGCATTCCAGCCCCACCCCGACACGACTTGCAAGCTGCCCAGCCCGGCCCCCGCCCCTGCGCGAGCAGCTGTCCACTGCCGGCCCACTCAGCAGCCGCAGTATGACTGTGGAGTGCCTGGTGGCCTCTCCCACGGCCGCCACGCTGGGATACAAGGTCCCAGCAGGCGGGGCGGCGCCAATGGGCAGCCCCACGGTGCCCAAGGACAGCGCCGTCATGGCCGCCGTCCGCAGCGCCGCCAGCGATCTCGACCGCTTCCTCCACCTGCGGCGCCTGCAGTGAGTCGCGCTGGGCCGTGCCCCTGCTCATCAGTGCGGCTGGGCAGCCCCCAGGCTGCGGCAGCCTGCCCTTGGGCGCCGCCGCGCCGCGTCAGCCCCCTCGGGCTCCCCACCGGTCGGGTTGCGAGCCGCACCGCTGCTCTCCTCTGCAGGCGCGACAACCCCAGCCTGTTCTATCGAGTGCTGGTGGAGCACACGGAGGAGTGCCTGCCCTTCCTGTACACCCCCACGGTCGGAGAAGCGTGCCAAAAGTGAGCCGGTGCTGGGGGTGTCCGCCGGCAGCGGTACCATGGGGGGCGCGCACTGGTCACGTTCTGCGCAGCACACTGAATGCCCGCCCCAACCTGCCCTGCCACAGGTACCATCGCATCGGCGTGCCCACGTACGGCCTGTACCTGCGCGCCTCGGAGCGCGGCTGCTTCCTGGACCTGCTGCGTGCCTACCCGCAGCAGGACATCCGGGTGGGTGGGCAGCTGGGCACCAGGCGGTGCTCTGACCAGCAATCAGCAGCTCAGTGGCACGCTGTACCGACGAGCAATCAGCAGCCGCTGCCCATCATCCCCACCTTGACCTTGGCAGGTTGTGGTGGTCACGGATGGCGAGCGCATCCTCGGCCTGGGAGACCTGGGAGCTGGCGGCATGGGCATCAGGTGCACCGCTTGAAGCAAAGCGCTGCAACCTGGAACCTTTGATTCGGAGTGCTGCAGGGGACAAAGGGGGCAGCCCCCTGCATGCCTTGGCCTGCACCGATTGCCACACTGCATTGCCGACATCAACCACCTCCCCTGACGCAGCCATGCACCCCTACCATACTGCACATTCCTGCCTGCCAACCTGCACCTCCTGCACCCATCCCTCCACCGCAGCGAGGGCAAGTCGCTGCTGTACACCGCTGCGGCGGGGGTGCCGCCCCACCAAATCCTGCCGCTGGTGCTGGATGTGGGCACCAACAACCAGGCGCTGCTGGACGACCCGCAGTATGCAGGTGGGTGGGCAGGCATCTGGCTGCAGGCTGGTGGACCAATTAGCTAGCATGAGTTGGCAGCACAGCATGCAGCAGCGCGGCAATGGATGGTTGGGCTTGACTTGTCCCACCGTCCCTGCCCCTCCCGGTGCGGCAGGCCTGCGCCAGAAGCGTGTGACGGGAGCGGACTATGATGCGCTGGTTGAGGAGCTGATCTGCGCCCTCAAGGCCTGGCGCCCCCACGTGCTGCTGCAGTTTGAGGTGAGGAGCAGGCGCGCGGTGCATGGCTGGCCAGCCTGCGTGCTGTCATAGTGTGCGCATGCAATGCCGTGCTGACCCATGCCAGTCGAGTCCATGCCATGCCGGCCTGTTGCTCAGCTGTGTGAAGCCTGCCCCGCCCCGCCCCCAGGACTTTGCCAACCACAACGCCTTCCACCTGCTGGAGCGCTACCGCCCGCAGCTGGCCTGCTTCAACGGTGGGTGGGCTGGGTGTGCAGTGAAACCATCCTGGAGTGAAACCACTTGGGCCAGTCATGGTGTTGGAAGGACGAAGTCTACAGCATCTCCATGCCAGCCAGCGCACATGCTCTGTCCGGCTTGCTGTGGCTCTGCACTCACCTGACCCACCTTCCCTCCCGTTCCCTGTTGGCCCACTTTCTGCCGCCTTCAGACGACATCCAGGTGAGGGTTTGGGTGTTTGTCCCGTGATGAAGGTCGCCCTTTCCTGCACATGCCTGCTGTAGTACGTTTGTGGATGTCCAGTGATGTTCAGCGTTCCTGCCCCTGATGACCCCAACACCCCCCTGCCATCAGCTCTGTTGACATGAAACTTTGCTGACGTGCAGGGCACGGCATGCATCTGCCTGGCCGGCGTGCTCGCTGCGCTGCGCGCCACTGGGCGGGGCATCGAGGAGCAGCGTATCCTGTTCTACGGCGCTGGAGAAGCAGGCACAGGTGGGGGCCGGTTGTGGCTGGCTCGCGCCCTGCAGCAGGTAGCCCGGCTCTGTCATCATGCTACCCACCTTTGTCCAGGTGCACTCGAACTCCATTCATCTCGCCCTGCCGCCCCCGCCTGCTGCCCCTCCTGCAGGCATCGGCGAGCTGATCGCCATCTGCTTGGAGCACCACCACGGCATGAGCCGGGAGGAGGGCCGCCGCCACTGCTACTTCATGGATTCAAAGGCAAGCCTGTGCGGATGCTCCTGTGCGGCTCCTGCTGCTTGCAGGGCTCCACTGCAACCCTGTGTGCTGCTGCCGGTGTAGTGCTCAACCAGCACGGGCTAGTCCTTGCCCCTGGCCGGCCCCCATGCCGCCGCAATCCGATCCCCCAGCCGGTTGCCCGCTCTCCACCCATGAGATGGCCTAACCTGCCCTCCTGCAGGGCCTGGTGTGTGCCTCACGCACCGACCTGCAGCACCACAAGCGCCCCTTTGCCCACGACGTGCCGCCCTGCCGCACTCTGCAAGAGGCGATCCAGGCGCTGCGCCCGACTGTTCTGATTGGCGTGTCCACCATCGCGGGCGCCTTCTCGCGCGACGTGCTGCAGGTGGGTAGAGCCTGATCAGCTGTGAGATTGCACATGGCGGATGGTGCAGCATGGTTGTTCAAGCAGCGTTTGCAAGGCGACCTGCCTTGCCCGACCAGGCGCGCACTCCAATGCCAACCACCCGCTAGTCGTGCCCCACCACTGCAGGCCATGGCAGCACTGAACGAGCGGCCGGTCATCATGCCGCTGTCCAACCCCACCAGCAAGAGCGAGTGCACGTTCCAAGAGGCGGTGGACGCCACCGGCGGCCGCGTGCTGTTTGCCAGCGGCTCGCCCTTCCCGCCGCTGCAGCACGGCGGGCGCACGCTGTACCCTGCCCAGGCCAACAACGCGTGAGCTGTTGCCGCGCTGGTCCTTGGACGGCTGTGATTGGCTGTGTGTGGCTTGGCTGCTCCAGCTGCCGCCGCTGGGAAGGTTGCGGCATGCTTACACCCACGCCTTGCCCGCCCTCCTTGCAGCTATGTGTTCCCTGCCATCGGCCATGCCGCCGTGCTGACGCGCTGCAAAGAGATCAGGTGAGCAGAAGGGCCGGCTGGCAGCAGCTTCACTCCATTGTGCAGTTCATCCCACCTTGCTTCCCACCGCTCTCTCACCTTCCACACCCCAATGCCAACCCTCCGCAGTGACGATGTGTTCCTGGTGGCAGCCGAAACGCTGGCGGACATGAGCAGCCTGCAGGAAATCGAGCAGGTGGGGCACTGGTGCCCACTGGTTGGCTGCTGCTGCTGCTGCTGCTGCTGGTGGGTGACTTCGTGCCCTGCACCGCATCTGCCCAAACGGCATCCTAGTATCCATGCCGCCCCTCCTCCTGCTACGGCTGTACAGGGTTTCCTCTTCCCTCGCTTCTCCGGCATCAAGAGCGTGTCAGTCAAGCTGATGGGCGCAGTGGCAGACTTCATGGTGGGTCTGCTGCGGCCCGCATGCTTGCATGGTGCCCCTGACTGCGAGGTGGAGCAGGTGGTGGCTGTGTTGATTGGCAGCAGCGTCTGAAGAAATTCTGCTGCTGCCCACACATGTATCTTTGCCACCCCTGACCAAGCCCGCCCGGCCCTCCTGCCACCCTGCAGGTGCGCAGCCGCCTGGGCACTGTCCCGGCTGACTTTGACGCTGTGTGCCGGCAGGCGGGCGTGCCCAGCTCCGCCTCCAACCGCGCGCGCTGGGAGGCGTACGCCGCCGCCCACATGTTCTACCCCAACACCTCTCACCTCTGAGCACTCAAACGGCCACAGAATGGCATTCATTTATCAGCCGCAGCAGCCCGGTCCTGGCTGCCATGCTGCACAAGCCCGGCAGCACGCGGTGACCTTCAGCCTCCAGCCAGCACTGTAGATCAGATTCACCTCCGCCCCAGCTTGGCATGCCATACCCCTGGGGCCAGCCGGCAGCAATCAGCACAGACAACTCATTCAGTGACTCGACTGATCGATTTGATTCCGGTACACGCCCAATCGGCCCTTCCCATTGCTCGCCTCGCATGCACCCTCCTGCCGCGCATCCCCAGTGCACGAGGAGCCAAGCCAATTGTTCCAGATTGCAAAACATGCCCCCGTGGGCTGCAAGCAACATTGACTGCAATCAACACACACAGACACAGCAACACACAAAATGTTTGCGGGGCCGGCTCACGCCGCCAGCCGGCTGCCACCCTTCTTGCCGCCTGCCACACGCGGCGTGCACCCGCTGCTCAGCGCCGGCTGCTCCTCGGCAGCCACCATGCTGCGCCTGCCGCGCCCGCTGCGCCGCGACCGGCTGTCGCTCTCCTCCTGCTCCTCCTCCTCCTCCTCTACGATGCGGGCCACAGCGGGGGTGCGGGTGGACTGCCGCCGCCGGGCGGCCGCACCCTCCTCCCCAGCAGCAGCGGAGCGGCGCCCCGCCCGCGGCCGGCTGGGGCCCTCCACTGCGCCGTCATCTGCGGTGGTAGTGCCGAGGGACGGCCATGATTGATTGCATGCAACTGAAGAAGTTCGATGCCTCTGCATGCACTGAACACTTGTGAGCCACATGTGCCACCACCACCAGTGCTCACCGCAGGCACAGCAAGAGCACCCCAACTGCTCACCGTGCTCGTCCTCCTCGCCAGCCTCGCCGCGCTGGCCGCGGCTCACAGCCTTCTTTGCCGAGCGCAGGATGGAGCCCAGCAGGCTGCCCTGCCGCCGCTCGCTGCCCTCCTCCTCATCCTCGCTGCCAGCTGGCTCAGCCTCTGCAGCGGTCGCCGCACGTGCGCGGCCGCGGCCGGTGGCCCGAGCGGGGCGCAGCTCCTCCTCAACCACCTCCTGCTCCAGCACAGCAGAGCGGTGCACAGTACGGGCGCCGCGGCCGCCGCGGCCGGTGCGCTTGATGGGGCTGGGCGCCTGTGGATCGAGGGCGGAGGGGGAGTGGAGCGGTTGGTGGTTGGCATCTGAAGCACGCCAGCTGGCCACAATGCCACTGGCTTGCGTGCCAAGATGCACCTGCAAAGCAACACCACATCTGCCACAGCCACCCCCTCCCCCCAACACCACGCCTCACGTCTTCCTCCTCTGGTGTCTCGGGCCGGGCAGCGGGCGCCACAGGGGCACGGCCTGCCAGCCGTTCACGCAGCGTGAACGCAGCCATGGTGGACAGCACCGACACCACGGCCACCACAAAGGCCAGGGCGCCAGGGGCCGGCTGCTGCGCTGCTGCCACCGCCTTGCCTGAGGCCGCACGAGCAGCGCCGGTCAGCCGGCCCACCGCTGCACCCACGGAGCCGGCAAGCTTGCTGCTGGCGGAGCGCACGCTGGTGGCGAGCTTGCCGATGGCGGAGCCCACTGCCCGCACCAGCCGGCCTGGTGCCGCACACACCGCAGACAGGGTGTTGCCCACTGCCGCCAGCCCAGAGTCGATGGCAGCGCCGATGCGGAAGCCGATGGTGGGCCCCTGGGGTGTCACCTCGTACTTGGCAGCCAGAGCCCTGGCCTCGCGCTCCTCCTCAGCGCGCCTGGCTGTGGCTGCTGCCGCCGCATCATCGACTGGCGCTGCCTCTGCCTCGGGCGTGGCTGCCTCTGCAGGAGCTGCCTCCTCTGCACCCGCCTCTGCAGCCTGAGCTGCACCACCTTCAGCTGCAGCCGCTTGTGCCGCCGCCGCCTCTGCTGCCGCGGCCTTGGCTGCCGCAGCCTCGGCCTTTGCGGCCTCCTCAGCCTGCCGGGCGGCAGCTGCCTCAGCTTCGCGCCGTGCCGCCTCCTGTGCAGCCTGCTTGGCTGCCGCATCCTCTGCCGCCCGTTGTGCTGCAGCCTCCTCTGCCGCCCGCTTGGCTGCCGCTTCTTCTGCCGCCCGCTTGGCTGCAGCCTCGGCCTCAGCCTGCTTGGCTGCAGCCTCCTCTGCCGCCCGCTTGGCTGCCGCCTCCTCTGCCGCCCGCTTGGCTGCCGCCTCCTCTGCCGCCTGCCTGACTGCAGCCTCCTCTGCCGCCTGCTTGGCTACAGCCTCCTCTGCCGCCTGCTTCGCTGCAGCCTCCTCTGCTGTCCGCTTCGCTGCAGCCTCGGCCTCAGCCTGCTTGGCTGCCGCTTCCTCTGCCGCCCGTTTTGCCGCCTCAGCCTCAGCCTGCTTGATCGCAGCCTCAGCTTCCTCAGCCTGGATCTCAAGGCGGACAGCCTCCTGCAGCTGGGCCGCCTCCCTCTCAGCTGCCTGCCGTGCTGCCTCAGCCTCAGCTGCTGCAACAGCCTCCGCCTCTGTGCCAGCCTCTGCGGCAGGCGCCTGCGGCTGCTGTTGCTCAACCTGGCCTGCACTTGCTGCCCCTGTAGCAGCAGCTTGCTCTGCCTGCTGAGCAGTCTGCGCCTCAACAGCCGCCTGCTTCTCCGCCGCGAGTCTGGATGCCTCGGCCTCAGCTGCCTGGCGAGCGGCTTCCTCTGCTGCCGCTGCCTCAGCTGCAGCGGCGGCCTCCTGTGCTGCTGCCAGCTGGGCTGCATCTGCCTCGGCAGCACGCTTAGCAGCCTCCTCCTGCCTCAGCTCTTCAGCAGTGGGCTGGCCAGCAGCAGGTTGCTCAGGCTGCAAGCTGGCCGGCTGTTCCGGCTGTGTGGCGGATGGCTGCTCAGGCTGCATGGCGGCCGGTTGCTCAGGCTCGGTAGCCTGCTCAGGCTGCGCCGCCTGTTCGCCTTCCAGGGCAGCTGCAGCCTCGCCTGCCGCCAGCTTAGCCGCTGCTGCCTCGCTTGCTGCCGCCGATGCCTCGGCCTCGGCAAAAGCAGCCAGCTCTTCAGCACTGAGGCCTGCATAGGGCACCTCCTCAGGCTTCTCCACAGCTTCAGCCTCTGCACCCTCGTCTGGCACGCCGGGCTGCACAGCCGGCTCTGCCACTGCCTCTGCTGGCTGCTGCTCCTCACCTTCAGCCGCCTCAGCCGGCTGCTGCTCATCGGCCGTCGCCTCTGCCGGCTGCTGCTCATTGTCAACAGCCGCCTCTGCCGGCTGCTGCTCACTGTCAGCTCCCTCTGCCTCTGTCGCGGCCTCCTCAGTCGCTGCGGCCTCGTCTGCGACCGCCTCTCCCTCTGTGGGCTCCGCTGCACCCTCCTCCACTGGAGCCTGCTCCTCAGCAGCTGCATCCTCTGCCTCTGCTGCGTCGGTTGTTGCATCCTCCTCCGCTGCCGCCTCCTCGCCGCTGGGCAGAGCCTCCTCCTCGCTGGCTGGCTGGGCGTAACGCACCAGGTAGTCGCCCATGTGCTCCCACCAACAGGCTGACACCGGCTGGGTGATGCTGGAGAGGGAGTGAATGCCGCCTGCTGCCACCTCCTGCTTCATGCAGCGGCCCCAGGCCAGCAGGTGAGCCACCAGCTGGCGTGCATCGCTGCCCCGCTGGCGCAGCATGGCAGCCAGCTCGCCGCGGCCCTGGCCCGTCTTCAGCAGCGACACCTGGTGCTTGAGCAGCGCCGCCTGCTGGCCTGCAAAGCCCACTGCGCCCGCTGCGCTGGCGCGCCACAGCTGCGGCGCCCAGTTGCCAGCCGTCTTGGCCAGCTGCACCGCCTGCAGCGACGCATCCTTGGTCACCACTGCACCCAGCCGCAGCGAGTGCAGGCCCACTCGCTTGTACTGGCACAAGGCTGCGCTGGGGTCAGCGCAAGGCACCGCTGCCTCCACCGCCCGCCACTGCTGCTCCGCCTTGCCAGCCATGTAGCCGTCCAGGCGCTGCCAGGCGGGCTGCCAGGAGAGCGCCCAGGGCAGCTGACCGCTGTCGCCCAGCAGCTGCTCCACCCGAGAGGGGGGCAGGTCAGCGGGCCGGGGCCGGGACGCCGCAGAGGTGAAGTGCGACAGAGTTGTCAGGCCGGCGTGCATGAGGTTGGCGGCCGCTGTGATGCCCACCACCACACCGGCGGCGCTCACAAAGGCGCCGATCACCAGGCTGAGCAGCGCGAGCGGCAGCAGGCGGCGCAGCAGGGAGCGCCGCTTGGGCCGGCCTGCAGGCAGGGTGCACAGTGAGAAGCGGATCAGGTGAGGGGCGGCGCATGTGAGACGGCTCAAGTGCGCAAGTTGAAGTAGCCGCAAAGTTGTATGGACAGCAGCCAGCTGCTGCGCTCAATTCCTCGCTGGCATTCCCCCAGCATGTACGCACCTTGGCGAGCAGCTGCTGCCGCCGCTGCCTTGGGCTGGGCAGCCGCTGCTGCCGCCGCCGCCGCAGCACTGCCGGGGCCGGCATCCTGTGGCGCAAAAGGCTTGAACAGGGCGGGGCCGCCCTGTTCGGCCAGTGTGCCGTCTGCGCCTTTGGTACTGCCACCAGGGGAGCTGGGCGGCCTGGGAGGCGCGAATGAGGGCTGCAACGGCATGCCGGTGGGCGGCCCAGGCACAAAGGTCGACGGGCGCGGCACAAAGGCACCGGTGGTTGAGCCCTTGCTCTGGTCTGCAGGGGAGGAGGGGGCAGGCATAGTGCTGCTCAGCAGTCCACAGCTGCCAACAAAAGGACCGCAGCTACTTCAAAGCAGGCAAATACAGCATGAAGCCAGCAATCTTCAGCAGCCCTGGCACAGAGTGCTCACCTGATGCCATGCTGCCGGTGCTGGGGTGGCCAGGCCGGAAGGGTGCAGGTCCCGAGGCCACACTGCTGGCTGCCGAGCTCGGGTGGGAGGCATCCGCAGCCGAGGACTCAGCTGTGCCGGGCATGAACGTGGAGGGGCGGGCGCCACCAGGGGCGCCAAAGGCTGGCACGCCAGGGCGGCCGGCGGCGCCAAACTGCAGCGCACGCTGGGGCGCGCCAGGTGGCAGGGGCGGCCTACCCATCATGGGAGGCGGCGGTAGCGCCGCCTGCTCATCTGCGGCCTCAGGAGCGGCTGCCGCCACATCGCCTGCTGGCGCCGCACCACTGTCTGGCTCCCCGCCCGCTGCCGACCAGGTGGGCTGTGGGATGCGGGAGGGCAGCTGCTCTGCACCAGGCAGAGGGGCCGGGCCACCCGCATGCGCCTGGATCTGAGCCGGCGGCGGGGGCAGCTTGCTGTTGTCCGGGCCTGCTTCTGGTGCACGTGGCACAGCATAGACAGCCTTGATTGGGGAGCCTGCCGCCCCAGGCGGGGGCGGCAGCTTGAGCGGCTGCAGGCCTGCAGTGCGCAGGTGGGAGGTGTGGCGACACCATCAGGGTGAGCGGGTGGGCAGGATGCAGGGGCAGCATGCAAAGGCAACCCCAGACAGCACGCACGACATGCATAAATTTGCAACGTTGTGGCAAGCACCGCCGCACCTGGTGGCGCCCACACAGAGGGCGGCGGTGGCAGGGCGCCAGGCGGCGGCTTGGGGATCGCCGCACCAGGCAGGGGCGGCGGCGGCAGGACCTCAGGCGCAGCCGCTGCCTCGTCTGGCACAGCGGGGCTCTCAGCAGGTGGCGCAGCCTCCGCAGCTGGCTCCTGGCTATACGGCTGCTCGCCATTAACAGCCTGCGGCAGGGATGGCATGCAGGAGAAGCGAAGACACAGCTTGAAATGCTGGTAGACACCGCCTGGAATGTTGGTTTGAGCAAGACAAACGGCAGCAGGCGCAACCCCACCGCCTGCAAAAGTTGAGCACAGGCCAGAAGGCCTATCTGCACGCCTACCTACAGCCCACAAATCCGGGCCCCCACCTGGCCGGCATAGCCGCCCTCCTCGCCGCCAGCATAGCCTTGGGCATAGTACTCCTGGCTATAGTAGCCCTGCTCCTGATATCCCTGCTCCTGCTGCGGGTAGTGCTCGCCTCCAGCCTCACCACCATACTCTGGCGCCGCAGCGGCAGCGCCGCCCTCGGCATCTGCCTCGCCGCTGCCCCAACCGCCAGAGGCGCCCCAGCCGCTGCCGTACTGCTGGCCCTCGTACTGCTGGCTGCCATCCTGCTGGCCCTCGTACTGCTGGCTGTCAAACTGCTGGCCCTCGTACTGCTGGGCCGGCCCCTCGCCATACTGCTCCTGGTAGGGCTGAGCGCTGCCACCGCCCTCAGCATCCAGCTCAGCGCCGCCCCAGCCCTCAGCTGCGTCTCCCTCTCCAGGCTGCGGGTAGGAGTCATAGCCCTGCTGCGCTGCCTCGGCGCCAGCCTCTGCTTCAGCCGCCGGCAGTGGGATGTCGCCGCCGTCCCAGCCGGCCGGCTCTGCATCGGCTGCGGCTGGGGGCTCGGGGGGCGCTGTCACAGGAGCTGCCTGTGCCGCCGCCGGCTGCGGGGGCTGCCAGGTGCGGGGCAGCGGTGCTGCTGGCATGGGCAAGGGTGCTGCCGGCACAGGCAGAGGGCCCAGCGGGGGCGTGGGCAGCATCGACTTGAAGGCGGGCTGGCCCAGGGGCGGCACGCTGCGCATGGCTGCCTGAACCTCAGGTGAGATGGAGCTGCTGGCATCGGTGGTCAGGTTGCGGGCGGGGCCCGCGGAGCCTGCCAGGGCGGGGTGGGAGATGGGGCTAGGTCAGGCGTGTAAGGGGTGTTGAAAACATGCACAGCGCCCAAACATCTGCAGCGATGTGAAGCTCAGTTTGTTCACGAGGCTCCCAGCCGACTGCATCCAAATACCAGCAGGAGGCCACACCACCTCTTCTGTAAGCAGCCAGACCCACCTGCATTCTCCAGGTCGAAGCGCTTGGTGCCAGGCACTGGGGGCGGCCGCAGCGCCTCTGGCGTGCTGGTGGGCGAGCCGCTGCCGCCGCCGTACAGCGGGTTGGTGTGCGGCAGACCAAAGCCCAGGGCGGGCGGCGGCGGCAGCTTGCCGCGCCCCCCGGCCGGTGCGCTGCTGGACTCAAAGGGCGAGTGGGGGCTGACCAGCCCAGAGCCGTCGCCCTGCAGGTGCTGCTCCTGCGAGCCCGGCTGTGCCGGCTCCTGCTGCTGCGGCGCCGCCGGCTTGAAGAGGCCGGGCCCGCCGCCGCCAGCAGCGGCGGGGCGCGGCAGGAAGGGGGGAGGCCGCAGGCCGTCCATCGCCCTCCTCACCTGCAGGCGGCGGATCAGATGGAGGGGTAGGCTGCACGGCTGGAGCGAGCCCGGCCCTGGAGCGAGCACCACCCCCGCCCAGCAGCGCAGATGGCCCCCTGGTCGCTGATCAGGCCGTGTGCCGGCAATGCTGGAGCGCCGGCAGCCGCCCAAAAGGCCTGCAAGCGAACTTTGTGTCCCCGCTTGCACACCAACGAGCCCTGTTGGCCTGCCCACCTGCTGTGGCGGCACCTCGCCGCTCAGATCAGCGGTGCGTCGCCAGCAGAGGCCGTCCGCTCCAACCCGCTCCACTCAACACCGCACAAACTCCGTCTGATGCAAGCTGTGCGCGCTGCAACAGCGCTGCCAACAATGCAGTAGGCGGCGTTGGATTGCAGGCAACGCAGGCCGGAGGGTGCAAGCCAGCCAGAGGGCGGCCGCCGCGCACGCTGCGTCGCCCGTCGGTTCAGCTGCTGCGCCCAGACACGTCGGGCTGCACACCCCCGCATGGCTGTGTGCAGTGTTTTACACAAGGGGTTGCGCGTTGACAAGCGTGGTGTGTCAGTCAGGATGCCATTGTACGGCGTCAGCAGCGGCACGGGGCAGCAGGCAGCAGGCAGCGGCAGAGCAAGCGGAAGATGGAAGCATCAGGCCCTCAGCTCGCTGAGCCGCTCAGCCCAACCTGCTCAAAGAACTCCTTCTCAAGCTGCAAAAAGGAGGGCGAATGTGTGCATCGGCATGAGGGACCCACCGAGCCTGCAGTATGCCCGCCACCGCCGCCGCGCTCCTCAACCGCCGCTCGCACCGCCGCTCTGAGCCCATGCACAGCCAAGGTGTCCCACGCCATGCTTCTGCGCCCCGCCCCACCTGCGCCAAGTCCTCCTCGGTGGTGTGGTCCAGCGGCTCCGCGGTCTTGGCCGCCTCCTTGCGCGCCTTCGCCTTGGCCTCCTTGGCGCTCTTCTCCAGGTTCTTCTCCCGGCTCGACTCGCGCTCCAGCATCTGCGGCAAGGGAGGGAGGGCCATGCAGCGTGTGGGTGGTGCAGCAAAGCACAATCGGATCGAATTGTCAAGCCAGATGGGGATTAGCTGGCCAGCTAACACATGCGGCAGGGTGAGGTCCGTGCAGGGGAGGGCAGAGGGCACGGCCACGAGAGCTGCCGGCTTGCTTTGAACCCCGTCCCAGTAGCCACACCCACACCCACCGCACTGATCACGGCGCGCTCATTGTCCTGCGGCTCCACCAGCCCTTCGGACAGCTGCAAAATGGTGACGGCGCCGTCGGCCGAGCCCACGCCTGCCAGCCGTGGCGCGGCGCCCGCCTGCGGCGCCCATGCGGTGAGCGGGCAGTCGGCCACGCGTACCGACAGCACCGGCTCCTTCTGCTTGAAGTAGTAGTCCCAGGCCTCCAGCGTGCCGGCGTGGGTGGTGGTGTAGAACACGCCGGGGCGCGTGGGGCTCCACCCGCCGCCGGTGAGGTAGGAGGTGTTGTAAGGCGACACCACGATGGGCGTGCGCAGGTCCTCGTTCCACACCCGCGTCGTCCAGTCGCCCACCGACAGGAAGAACTTGGGGAAGAAGGGGTTGCGGGACAGCGCGTACACTGCGCCGTGGTGACCTGCGCA
This sequence comes from Chlorella sp. CH2018, assembly GCA_009928355.1. Lineage (NCBI taxonomy): Eukaryota > Viridiplantae > Chlorophyta > Trebouxiophyceae > Chlorellales > Chlorellaceae > Chlorella > Chlorella sp. CH2018. The sequence continues at coordinate 1,845 of VIYQ01005359.1, read as the reverse complement.
GCAGGTGGGGTGGGAGCAAGGGTTGGGCAGCTGAGGAAGCCGGAGAGGTGTTCCATCGCTGAAGCAAGCTTCCGGGCACATATGCAAATTGTGCTGGCAGGTGGTGGGCAGAGCCTCAACAACGCAGCAGAGAATGCGTTGCGATACATGTCAAGGAGCAGCCTTGCCAAGCCGCCCACCTATGAAGGAGCCGGTGATGCGGTCGCCAGGGGTCTTGGCCTTGCGGTTGCCCGCCAGGATGGTGCCCTGTTCCGTGCCCACCATGAACTTGGTGGGCCCCGCCTGCAGGCACATTGGAGCAGGACAGACTGTAGCGACAACATGGGGCAGGGAACATTGCAGCCTAGGCACATCCAGAGAGAATTCAACCCGCAGAGCAGCCCCATCTTCCTCCAGACCTTCAGCCCCTGCCTGCCCACCTGTGCGCTGTACTCCACACACATGCCGCCCAGCACTGGCTGCGCATCGCCGCCGCCGCGCTCCCGCAGCGTGAGCGCCTCCAGCGGCTCCCCCAGCTTGCGCAGGTCCCACCACAGCACGCTGCCGTCGGTGGAGGTGGACATGAGCTCGCTGCCCGTCTTGGACTGCGTCCATGCAAAGTCGTGCACCACGTCGTGGTGGCTGCGCTCCACTGGTGTGGCATCCACCGGCGAGCTGCCCTTGCGCAGGTCAAACAAGGTGACCTGGCCGTTGTACTGGCCGCCGCCCACCAGGTTGTGATCCTTCAGGTTGTAGGCCAGGGTGACCAGCGGCACAGGTGCAGCCAGCGTGGCCTCGGGCGCCGAGGGGTTGGCCACATTCCACACATGGCTGGCTGCAGGCATGCCCGCCGGCTGCTGCTGAAACTCCAGCACAGAGTAGGCCACCGCCAGCTTGCCGGAGCCATCAGGGTGCCAGGAGATGGCCTGGGCACCGCGCCGCACACGAGCGGGGTCACGCAGGATCGTCACCGTCCGCGTGGACGGTGGCTCCAGCGCATGCGGCGGCGGCAGATCTGCAGGGCAGCAGAGGGGTAGGAAATTGGCGAATGATGTTGTTCCTCCCAGCGAAGTAGTTGCTGGAGCCCACAGCAGCAGCGCTGGCTGCTGCAGGCTGCACCCAACTGTCGCCTGCTGCCGCTCCCCTGCATGCCGCCCGTCAAGGCACACCGCCCAGCACCCACCTGCAAAGTACTCCTCGTAGATGTCGATGGCGTTGTTCTGCTTGATCAGCTGCTCCACCATGCCTCCCAGGCGCACCACAGTGCGGATGTAGTCCTCATCCTTCTCCACCTTCTTGCGGAAGCGGATCACCTGTGGGGGAGTGCCAGTGCGGAGGGGCTCGGAGATGCCAGTACTAGTACAGTAATCGAGAGGCAGCAGCACAGTATGCTGAAGCATGCTGCAATCAGGCAGGTCTTAAGGAGCAATGCCGCCCATCCTCAGGTGGCCAGCTTCGCAAGCGCAGCCCAAGGCTGCTGTGGTTGCAGGGACCCAGCCTGCCCACCTGCTCCGCCTCGGTGTGGTCCACCTCCTTGGGCCAGCCGCCCTCCACGTGGTTCATGCCGCGGCTGACTGTCACAACCGCTGTGGTGTTGACCTGCACGGAAAGCAGCCGCGGCGTTGAGAGTGACTGGGCGAAGTACGGCTGACTGCAGCTGGCTGCGGCGCCGCCGCCCAGCCCCAGCGCACCTCGTGCTCCGACATGTCTGCCGCTGCCTGCACCGCTGCGGAGGTCTGTGGTTTCACTACCCAGGGCTTGGCATGCTCCTCATTGGGCCGCAGGTCCAGCAGCAGCTGCAGCAGGGGGGCGCGTGGTGGCGTGAACGAGCGGCAGGTGGGTGGTGGCGTGAACGGGTGACAGCCA
>VIYQ01005348.1:0-11824 GCA_009928355.1 Chlorella sp. CH2018 | reverse complement strand
TGCAGGGGGGGCGGACGCCATGATGGGGGAGGGGCGGGTGGCATGCAGGTGAGATGCAGACAGACTCCGCTGTGATGGTGGCTGAGCTGTGGACTCGAGTGCTTCACTTCGTGACCGAAGGTGGTGAGAGCACACTGGCTCCGCAGGCATGTGCACACTGTCTCTCTACATGACAGCAGCTGCGGCAGCTCACCAGCACGGTGCTGCCGACCTCCGAGGCCTCGGCATCCAGCACTTGGTGGAACTCCGGCGCCAAGTCGTTCTTGGCGCCAGCCGCCCACAGCGCGTCGCGCGCAAACGCCAGCGTCTCACGGACGGTCAGCAGCGGCAGGTGCACATCGTACTGCGGAGAGGGGTGCGGGAGCCTCAGCGGTGGGGGGGAGCCTCAGCGCTGCGTGTGAGCATGGCTGCCGCCATCCAATCAGCAATGCCGCCGGGCAGAACATGTGCCTTGTCATCCTGCCCAGGCTCTGCTGCTCGCCTCACTCTCCCGCCCTTTAACTCACCTGGTCCACATAGGCGGCCGTGCGCTGCAGGTCAAACTCGGACGGCAGCTGGCCGTTGTAGCGCACCTCGCCGCCCATCTGTTGGGCAGTAGGACAGGGCACGCGGGCAGCATGAGATGGGGTGGTTGCACCTGGGACCATCAAGCTGCGGGCTTGGGTATCGATGCAAGCCTGTGTGGACCCCCCCCGGCACCCAGCGATGAGGCGCCGCACCCGCAGCGCGGCGGACGGCTCCATCTGCCCAGCAATCGTCTTCATCAGCATGCTCTTTCCGGAGGAGGGCGGGCCCAGCAGCAGCGTCAGCCGGCCCTGCGGTGATCAGCATGTGTGCATGTGTGTGGCGGTGAGATACTCGTAGCAGCGGTAAATGTGTGAGCTGCAAACTGTTGCAACTGCCAGCAGCGCGCTCAACTGCCTGCGTGCCCAGCATGTGGACTGGTTACCCATGCGGCATGAGCGCCTGCGCACTGCTGCCCAACCGCCTGCCCACCCTCCCCCATCCTCATCTGCTCCTCACCGGCTTCAGCACGCCCTGCACGTCACGCAGCACCGGCAGGCGCACGGAGCGGGAAGCCGCATCGCTGCCGGCCAGCGCCCGCTGAGCGGCAGCCAGCAGGTCGCCGCCAAGGAAGCGAGCAACAGTTGGGATGCCTGCCGCACCCACGGCTGCATCCGTCTCCACGCTCAGGCCCTGGTACGTCACAGTCACCGAGGGCAGCCTGTGCAGGGGGAGCGGGGAAAACACGTGCATGCTTGCACATTGCGTGCATGCTGGTGTGTGCTCCTTTGAGCACACAGTCCGGTGAGCAGCACGAGCGAGGCCCATGGTACCACACCGGTGTCCCGGCATGCATGTCTGCATGCAACCTCAACCAGTACCGCAGCGCAGCTCACTTGATGCCCAGCTCCTGAAATCGCCGGCTCATCCACTCTGGCACGCTCTCCTCTCCGGGTGGAGCGTCTGCCAGCAGCCCATCCGCCAGGGCGGTCGCCGACTCCGCCACGCTGCGCCACTTGGCGGCTAGAGCCTCGGGGTCCAGTCGCAGCTGGGCAGCCAGCTGCTGCTTGAGCTCCGCAGACTGCTGGCGCTCGGCATCACGCTCCGCGCGCTGCTCGTCGGTCTGGCCGTGCAGCAGCAGGCCTGCGAGGGCGAGCGAGCGGGGGCATGAGGCTGGCGGCGGCGGCGGCGGCGGCGGCGGCGGCGGCGGCAGGGCAGGCTGCTCGCGCGTCGCGGGAGTTGTGTCGACCGATTACATGTGCATCCACAAGCAAGGCGAGGGGTATGGCAGCTCCGCCAGGGCTGCGTGGAGCGACGGGCCCTACGAACCTGCGTCGGCTTGCAGCTTCCGCTCTTCCCGCCCTCCATGCTGCCTCGCGAAGCGCGAGTTGCCGCTGGCCAGCGGCACCCCCAGCAGGGGCATGGCTCCACCAGCACCAGGCCCCCTCGACCGGGCGCGCTCGGCAGGCTGAGGGGCTTAAAAGGCCTGCTTGCAACCTCAGTGCGATGCACCAGTGCAGCAGTCGAATAGGCATGGGCCGCCCGCACGTGCGCCTGAAGATTGAATGGGCGGGGTGGCAGTGGCCTCCGCCGGTCAGGTACGGGTTGCGCCCGTGCGCCCCCCGGCAGCGCTTTCATTCCCCCTGCTGCTTGAAGCTCTTGATTTCAGCAAGGGCTCACACATAGAATAAAAGACAGTCGTTCGCAGTTCGATCTAAATAGTATCAGTCATTCACTGCTACAAAGGAGCTTGGTGCAGCTGCCTGGGAGCGCCCATTTGGCGGTCCACTGCCGCTCAGTGCCCCTTCCAGCGCAGGGCACACAGCGCAGCGCCAGACACGCCCGCCAGTGCCGCCAGCGTCCAGGGGCCCAGAAGGCGGGAGCTGCTGGCGGTGTGGCAGGGGTCTGCCTCCTCAGGGGCACAGGGCGCAGCCGCACCAGCGTCCGCCGCCGGCGGCGCCTCTGGCGAGTCATTGTACGCCGCCTCCGCCTCCAGTTGCACCTCGCGGATGGGGCTGCCAAAGGCAGCAGCTCCAGCAGCACCGGCCAGGAAGCTGCTGGCGTCCTCAGCCATGCCGGGGCAGGCAGGAGGGGTTGAGGCACCGCTGGCGGCGCACGGGGTGAGGTCCAGCACAATGAAGCGCTCTGTGGAGCGCAGGCGGACCAGCGGGGAGCTGCCAGCTGCTGCTGGCGCAAGGGCGGGAGCGGGCGCTGCGGCTGGGGCGCAGGGAGCGCGCACGCTGGAGCAGCTGGAGGCGCGCAGCTCCAGCACAAAGCTGTCTGCCTTCTCGCGCAGCATGGGCCCAGAGGCTGGCTCTGCCGGCACAGCTACCTCGCGGGAAGCAGGCTCAGCGGGCGCAGCAGGGTCGGCAGGGGCGGCAGGGGCAGCAGGGGCATCCTCGCAGCTGCTGGTGCTGGTCAGGCTGGGGGCAGGGGCCGCCGCGGCCACTGCCCGCGGGCTGCCGGGCTTGGAGTCCGCGCAGGCGCGGGCGCCGCCTGCTGCCGCCTGCACAATGCTGGGGCTGGCGGCGCCGCCAGCGTCCAGGCTGTCCGCCGCGCTCAGCGCGGCCTCCAGACGCTTGGTGATGGTGGGGGTGGGGGCAGCCGGGCTGGCAGCAGTGGTGGCTGAGCCCTGCTGGGGAGCGCGAAAGGGGTGGGGCGACGGGTGAGGGAGGGAGGGCGGCCGGATGGAAGGCAGGCGCTGTGATGGCAGGCAGCCGCTGGCTGAGGCAGCCATACAATGACTTGTTTCCAACCCTCAGCTCGTCCTCACCGCTGCGGCGGCGCCGATGGTGGGCGTCTCCAGGCCAGCGCCACCCACCACCGTGGGGGCGGGGGAGGGGAAGGCAAAGGGCGTGGGCAGCGCCGGAGTGAGGTGCACGGGCGGGCACAGCGCGGCGTCCAGGTCGCGGCAGCGGCGCCGCATAGCGGTGTAGGAGGCGGGCGTGTCGGCAGCGGGCGGGAAGGGTGCAAACACCCACTCCAGGCTGCCAGGGGCGAAGCAGACGGCGGAGCCCACAGCGGTGAAGGCCTTGCCGCCGGCGGACAGCTCCTTCTCCAGCCGAGCGGCGGCGGCCTCGGCCTCGGCGGGTGCAGCCTCGCGCAGCGCTGCCGCCTGCTTGTCGTTGGCCAGCACAAGGTCCTTGGCCACCACACAGGCGTACACGCCGTTGCCGCTGGCGTACACGGCACGGCCTGGGGGCAGGGAGGGAGGCAGGCGGGATGGGCGCACGGGAGCGGCAGGCAGTTGAACGGAAGTGCTGGAAGCAGCGGGCGGCCAGAGGGCTGTGGCTGCAGGATCAGAGTAACTGCAAACTCAGTAGCCTCAGCCAACGGCTCACCAGGGGCCTTCGCGTGCCAGGCGAAGAGGCGCAGGTTGTGCGCCGCGAGTGGCGGCACAGGGGCGCCGCCGCCGCCGTCCAGGGAGAGGAGCAGCTTGGCGCGGCGGTCCTTGCTAGCGCGCAGGCGGTCGGTTGTGGTCCATCCGGCTGCCGCCATGGCGCAGAGGGCCCCGCAAACTGCCGCGGGAACTGAGGCGCTGAAGGCGGCCTGTCCAAGGCACGCCGGAAGGGCAGGAGGTCTCCACAATGGAAAGCAATGTCGAATGAGTTCTTCAAAGCGGCACCACACCCTGCCGCCGCCGCTGTCGCGCCCATGCACCGCCGCCGAGCCGCCCCTCGTGCGGCTTTACATCGCACTCTGCCTCCATCGGCAAGGCGGGCACGCATTACAACATCCTTGCAGGGTCAGGATGCATTCACATGTGTGCAGGATCCACTGGTGCCCTCAGGCCACAAACTCCAGGCCCCGGCCCGTCGCCGCGGGCGTCAGCCCATACTCTGCCAGGTAAGCTGGCGAGTGGAACTTGCTCATGTGCCGGTGTCCACCGTCGCACAGCACCGTGACAATCGTGTGGCCGGGCCCCAGCGCGCGCGCCGCCTTGACCGCGCCCACGCAATTCATTGCCGCGCTGCTGCCCACAAACAGGCCCTCGTTGCGCAGCAGATAGGCCGCCTGCGGGGCAGGGAAGTTGCGGGGTTGAGGAGCCGAGTGCCAGGTGTTTCGGATATATGCCTGAGCAGCCAAGCCAGTACCCACCACGCCACCGCATGAGCACCCTCTCCACGTGCGAGCGCAGGGCTGTGCCAGCACCCACCATCTCTACTGCCTCCCGATCGGTGCCCTTGAAGGCACCGTCCACCTGGGCCCGCGCAAAGTTGGCTGTCAGCCGGTTGATGCCGATGCCCTCTTCAGCAAGGGAGCAGTGGGAGGGAGGGCAGGGGGGCAGGACACAACTCAACAGGGTAGAACAGGCTGGGCCGCATGTGGGGCGGCACTGCCCCCCGATTGCAACCAACAACAGGAGAGCCACAGCTTTTCCCACAACAGCAACTGTACCTGTGATGGTGTCAAAGGGGTGCTTCAGCCGCTTGCCCTCCGCTTCTTCCCGCGTGTACATCACGCCCCGCGTCACCTGCAGGTACAGCATTGAGCGCACAGCTGGGCGTAGGGCTCAAGCATCAGCACCCAAATGCTGACACGCACAAGAGCTCGCCGCACCTCAGTGCAGCAGCATGGCCCGCCCTGCTGCTCAGAGCGCCCAAACCACCCTTTCTGCTCATGCCCACCCACCTTGTTGTACAGGCCGCTGCCGGGAGGGTCTATAAGGAACACCCGCACCGCTGGCCGCCGCTGCTTGAGGTAGCAGCCCACACCCGCAATTGTGCCGCCGGTGCCGGCCCCGCTGACAAAAGCATCCACATGCCCGCACGTCTGCTCCCAAATCTCCTGGCCTGGGTGGGAGGAAGGCCGGCAGAGGCAAGGTGTGAGACACAGCCGGCTCAGGTTGGCTGTCGGTTGCTCTGAGCTTGGTCGCAGGAGCAGCCTACCTTAGCCCTTGCAGCGCCCACATAGCAAGCCGCCGCTTCAGCAAGTGCTGATTGCACCCTACCCAGCAGCACCCACCCGTCTTCAGGTGCGCTCGGTAGTTGGCCACGGTTTCAAACTGGTCTGAAAACACGGCGTTTGGCTGCTCTGCCGCTCGCCGCCGCGCCACGTTGACAAAGTGGTCGGGGTGAGAGATGGATACTGGCCGCAGCCGCTGCACCTCCGCACCCAACGCCTGCAGGGGGAAGGGCGCAGGTGCATTGTCGGTGCGACCGTTTCAAGGCAGTTGCATGACCGCTGCTCTTTGCCACTTGATGCCCTGCAGTTGAGGGCACACCTCGTCACGTGGTACCACAACAGCTGCCCACCCCTCATCACCCAGTCGTCACCTGCAGCATCTGTGCCTTCTCTATCGCCGCATCGTCCGGCATGGCTATGAACGCGTGGCATCCAAACGCTGCTGCGCACATGGCCAGGCTGACGCCGGTGCTGCCCACAGTGCCCTCAGTAACGAGGCCGCCTGGCCGCAGCCGCCCCTCTGCCAGCGCCTCCTGAATGATCTCGAGCGCCACTCGGTCCTTCACGCTGCCGCCGGGGTTGAGGAACTCCGCCTTCGCTAGGATCTGTGGAGCAGGGAGAGAGGGAGAAATTGCCGAATGCAAGCGTTCAGGTCGTATCGTCTTATCCAGCAGCTTCACGCCCAGCCTAAAAGGCCCTCGGGAGGAGAGCGGCAAGAGCAGGCAACGGCAAGGCTCTGCCGGCGGCGCCCCGCATGCATCTTCCTGCTGTACATGCATTTGCGGGAATGACACCTGGGCATTGCTGCATGCCCAGCCCGCCCAGCGCACCTGGCACCCCGTCTGCTCCGACAGGCTGGCCAGGCGGATGAGGGGTGTGTTGCCAATCAGGTCTGCCAGGCCTTCCCCCACAGGCCGCAGGCTGCTGCTGGCGCCGCGCATGTGGTGCTGCCCATGGTACTGCTCGCCCCGCAGCCAGGCACCCAGCAGGCCCAACAGCTCGTTCAGCACATTCAGCGTAAGCTGCCGGTCGGTTGCGCAGAGCTGCAGGACACGGACAGGCGAGAGGGCGGCATGCCACAGGGAAGTGGCAGTGGCGGCGGCGGCGGCAGTGGCGGCGGCAGTGGCGGCAAGCCTGGCAGTGAGGCGGCGGGCATCTCGCCATAACGCATGGCATCTCACAGTCCACCCGCACCTTGTAAAGGAGTCCCAGGCCGCCAGCAGCCGCCAGGGCGAGCAAGCCCCGGTCCAACACGCGCATCGAGCTCCTGGTGCCCCCGATAGCTGCAGCAAAGGATCCGAAACACGCTGAAATGCCGCAAGAGGGCCACAACTCGCCCAGACACCTGTTGCTGTGCTGCGTGCTGGGGCCTGTGGGCTGCCATGCGGCCCAACCGGAAACAGCAGGGCTCCCGGGCCAATCACTAACCTCTGCACAGGCTGCCGCATCCCCTCTCAGCCGCCGGGCAGCTGCGGTAGCTCCAGCAGGCAGGGCGGCTATGAGGCGAGCGGCACAGGCGCTCGCAGCCAGGCTGGCCGCCGCCAGCGCAAAGCTGGCGGCTCCCGGCACCACAATGTGCGGTCAGGCAGCGCCGGGCCGTCATGGGCCTGGTGCCGCCGCCGCCGCTGTCGCTGCCGCCACGGTCCTAGCGGCAGGTGCGCAGTGGGGCCTGGCAGAGGCGCCTCACCCAGCCCGCGAGCAGCAGCCCAAGGCGGAGCAGCAGCAGGGGCAGGATGGGCAGCAGGCTGAGTGCGCCACCTGCCCGGACGTCTCGCTGGAGGATCAGCCAGTGGCCATCAGCAACAGCGCGACGGCGCAGGTGCGGCAAGGGTTTAGTGGTTTGGGGTGCAGGCCTGCAGGGCAGCTGTTGTGCGTTCATGCGCATGCTGCCTTCATCACCAATGCTTTGATACGTCTGGTGTTGCCAATGCGAGTGCCACGTGCTGCCGCTGCATGGTGCTCCCTGCCGCGCTGCCTGCCACCACCTGCTTGCCTGTGCAGCAAGCTGGGCATGATTGCAGCCATGTGCTCGTGACCGACATCATTTAACTTAACTCCGGCTCTTCTGCGCTTGCTGCAGTGGCGTGTGTTCACTGACATGGGGCGTGAGCTGGTGCAGCAGGGGCGGCACGGCGAGGCGGAGCGCTACTTTATAAAGGTGCGTCGTCACACATGGTTGTTCTGCTGCAGATCTTGTAAGGCTGCCGCGGTGGCTGCTGGTTAGGGGTCTCAGGCAACAGTTGGAGAAGCGCATGCCAAGCTCGACCAGTTCATCCCCACTGCAGGCTGTGGAGATGGCACGGGAGGGCTTTGGCGAGGACGACCCACACATGGCCTCTGCCTGCAACAACCTGGCCGAGTTCTACCGCATCCGCCGGCAGTACGATGCAGCGGAGCCGCTGTACCGGCAGGTGTGGCTGCTGGGGCAGGGAGGGCCGCCGCTTTTTTGGGGCTGCTGGCCAAATGGCGGCAGGGCAGCTGCTCCTGCCGCTCCCGCTCCCGCCGCTCCTACTGACCCTGCCGTTGCACCTCTGCTTGTGCAGTGAGGCCACTTGCATGCCCACTGCCGCTGTTTTTCACCTCTGTGCCCTATCCCATGCAGGCACTGGAGGTGCTGACGCGGGCTTACGGCCTGCACGATGCGCGCGTGGCCTTCGCACTGCACAACCTGGGAGGCTTCTACTTGTCCCAGGTGGGCAGCATGGTTGTGTGTTGTGTGAGTGTGCTTGCCTGCCCGGCCGTTGCATCTGCCTGGCCAGAAGGCGGCACTATGTGTGCCCACCAGCCAAACCGTGCTGCCGGCTGCTGCCGTTTCCTGCTGCTGCTGCTGCTGCTGCTGCTGCTGCTGCTGCTGCTGCTGTGCTTTGTTGCACAATGTGTACACACCCTTCATCCTGCCTCCGTGATTTGCAGCGCAAGCTGGAGCAGGCAGCAGAGTGCTATGAGCAGGCACTGAAGATGAAGCTGGAGGTGCTGGGCACGGGGCACAGGTGAGCTTGCGCCACACAGTGCAAGCTGCGGGGATGGAGTAAAAGCTGGCGGACGGGATGAGGCGGGGGCATTGCCAACCGGAGAAACAGGGCTGCTCAGCCAGCGGAAGTGGGTGCACCAGCACACCCACCTCCATGTGCATGCCACTTCAACCGTTCCAACGCCTTGGCACCCAACCCTGCGTCCCCTTCCATCCCCATGCAGTGAGACCTCCAACAGCATGTACCACCTGGCGGAGGTGCGGTGGCAGCAGAGCCAGCACGACGCGGCGGTGCGGCTCATGGAGCACAGCCTGGAGATCATGGAGGCACAGGTGGGCTGTGGCTGCATTTGGTTCTTTAACCCCGTGCTGGCTGTTGAGCTCACTGGTGGCATGTAACTTCCGCCAGATGTAACTGCAGCCCTCCGTGCCCTCCGTCCAAGCACGGGCCTGTGAAATGTGCCCTGCCAACACGCCTGCCCCGCCCGCCTGTTCACCTGCCCATGCATCTGCCCCACCCGCCTGCCTGCTCACCTGCAGGGCGTGGGTGCGACGCCCGGCTGTGTGCGTCGGCGCAGCCGGCTGGCGGAGATGCTGCTTGAGCGCGACCGGGTGGACGATGCGGAGAAGCTACTGCGGAACATCCTGGGTTACGTGGAGTCGACGCAGGTGGGCGAGGCAGACACAGGAGGTGTGAGGCGGTTGGCCGCAGGTTGGTCGGCAAAGCAGATGAGCTGCTGTGGAACAGCATGATTTCCTGGTAGCTTGCGACAGTTGCAGCTGGCACATCAGGCACATGCTCGCTGCCGCTTGCAGGGCTTGGAGCACGCCAACTACGCCAACGCGGCTGAGAACCTGGCGGCGGCGCTGCAGCGCAAGGGGCAGTGGGAGGAGGCGCGGGAGCTGATGCACAAGGCGCTGGAAACCCGCAGGTGGGCTGCTGCTGCTGCTGATGATGATGATGATGATTCTGCACCTCTCTGTGCGGCCACCAAACCGGAAGATGCACAGGATGGGGCCACAGCACTGCATGCTTGCAAGTTAAGCGGCTCCGGCGAACGCTCCCATCCCCTCTCCCCTGCTGCAGCACGCATGTGGGCGCCCGCCACCCGGTGGTTGCTATCACCCTGCGCAAGCTGGCTGAACTGGAGCTGGCTGCAGCGGATGCCGAGGAGGCAGCCGCAGCAGCCGCAGGACAGGGCAGCAGCTCGTCTGACGCTGCCCCAGCCGCCAGCCAGAGCAGCAGCAGAAAGGCCGCTGGCAAGGCCGGCGGCAAGGGCAGCCCAGCCGCGGCGCCGCAGCTGCCGCTGAAGGATCGCGAGCGGCGGCAGGCGGTGGCCATTGCAGAGGAGGCGCTCAGCATTGCGCAGCAGGCCTATGGAGAGTCGCTGGAGTGGCAGCGCAAGCAGGGGCAGCCAGAGAGCGGCGGCCTGCTGGGCTGGCTGCGGCCCAAGCCCACGCTGGCCGCGCTGCGCCGACCACAGCGCCCCGACTCAGCAGCACTGGAGGTTGGGCACTGCCTGCACACGCTGAGCCACGCTCACGTAGCGGTGGCGCAGCCTGCAGCAGCTGCCACAGACCTGGAGGCTGGGCTGAAGCTGCTTGACGATGCCTTCCCAGACGCAGCGGCAGCCCGGGCGGCCAGGGTGGACGAACCGGAGGAGCAGCGGGCGGATCAGCAGGAGGTGTCCGCGCCTCCCTCGCGCGGTGCGGCAGGCAGCAGCAACGGCAGCAATGGCAGCAGCAACGGCAGCAGCAACGGCAGCAGCGAGGGGAGCAGCAGCGAGGAGGAAGATGGCGGCAACGGCAGCGGGGGTGCGGATGTGAATGCGCAGGCGGCTGCCAACCTGGCGGCTGCTGTGAGTGCCAAGGAGGCCGCACGGGCGCAGCGTGTGGAGCGCGCTCGCAAGCAGCTGGCCTGCGCCATGCTGGCGGAGCTGCTGGTGCTGGCTGCTGGCGGCGAGGCTGACTTGGCGGCGGTGCAGGAGCGCTGGGCGCAGGAGGGCTGCGCCGCCAGCTGAGCGGCGCAGCGGAAGGATACGCGGTAAATCGCCCATGCCTGCAGCCCTTTTTTCCTGACTGCAGCCCTTTTTTACATGAATCACTTGCACTTGATTTTGTTAACATATGCACCTTGGTACAGAAAGAGGAGGCAAAGCGCTGCAAAGCAAAGCAGTGGTTGCGGGCTGCTGGTCCTGCATGCACAAGGTCTCTAGCCAGTGAGGTGCAAGCACGGGGTCACTGGTGCCCGGCCGACATCCAAGCGGAGCAATCTGCAGGTGCTCACCCCACGCTCGCCGCCGCTGTCGCCGCCGCCCTCGGCTCGCGCGGCAAACGGGGAGCGCAGCACCCGGCTCTGCACGCTCAGCACTTGGCTGTGCACTCGCAGGCGCTGGCCCTCCACCACCAGCAGGGCGTCAGCTGTGGCGTGCAGCTCCTCCGCCCCCTGCCCCATATAGAAGACCTCAGGCTGCCCGCTTTCGAAGGGTCCAAGGTCTGGCAGCTCCATGGGTGCTTTCAAGGGGCCTGAGTGCAGGCCATGCCCCCCGTCCCGGCTCCTCGTTGCCACCGCCGCCAGCGCAGCGCCGCCACATAGCTCGCTCCCGCCAGCCGGAGGCCACCAAACTCCAGCTGTCTGATACCTGCTGACTGCAGTTGGCGCATGAACTGGCCGCGCACGCAGGATGGCCCTGGACAGCCGTGCCTGTGCACAGGCGACCACAAGGTGCGATCGCCGCTTGTGCCGTGCCTGCAGCATTGTGCGGGCTCGTGCCCAGAATTGCAGCAATATCGCAAGCATCATGCATGCACAGCTGCTTTAAATTGCTCTGTGACAGTTTGTGAACCACACCAGTGAGCACCAAGCTTATAAGAGGAGTGCTTGGTGGGGCCGCCGCGTCGCCAACACCGCCGCAGCACTCAAGCTGGCGGCGGCGGCGGCGCCGCCCCGCATTTCCGGTGCAGCCCCGATCGCGATGTCCAAGCGACCGCAGCGCCAGCGCCACGCGCCCCAGCGCTTCGGCACCTTTGCCAGCGCGCAGCAGGCGGAGGTGCGGCGCCCCCCGCCCTGCTCCGGCGCCCCGGCACGCTGCCGTGCCGCTCACGCAACCTCTGGACCCGTCCGCAGGAGCCGGAGGCGCCGAACGAGTCCAGCGAGGAGGAGCAGGAGGCGGCGCCGCAGCGGCGCGGCTGGGCGCCGGCGGCTGGGCGCCGGCGGCGCGCCCCACCGTCTGAGGACGAGGAGGAGTCTGAGGGCTCTGAGCCCGAGCCCCCGCCACGCAAGCGGGGCCGCAAGCAGGCAGCAGCAGTGGAGGAGGAGTCTGATGGCCAGGGGTTGGAGGAGGACAGCAGCAGCGAGGGAGAGGAGGCGGCGGCGGCGGCAGCACCCGCTCGGCCCACCCGCCGCCAGCCTCGCTTTGTGCCGCCGCCGCCCGCGGAGCCTCG
>VIYQ01005340.1:0-11301 GCA_009928355.1 Chlorella sp. CH2018 | reverse complement strand
ACCTCCACACCCAGCTCCCCAGAGTCGCAGGGCACCCACACCGGGCGCTCGCCGTCGTCTGGGTTCTCCTCGGAGGGGATGTATTGCTTGTTGAAGTCGGTCACAGTCACGTTCAGCACCTCCTCGGGCACGTCCTGAGCAGGAGCGGCGAGTTTGAGTGTGGGCGGCGGCCAAGGCAGCGGGACAGAGTAGTGCGGGCAGAAACAGGCGGAGCGCAGGTGGCATGCAAGCGTCGCAGCCCCTGAGGTCGCCTGCTGAAGGGCATTCTCATTGCACTGCAACGCAACTGCGCACCTCGGGGGTCAGGGCCTCCCAGCCATCGCCCTCGCAAAAGTCGCCCTGGGCGGCGGCGCCCGCCGCGAGCAGGGTGGCGGCGAGCAGTGCTGCAAGGGCAGCGCGCATGGTGCTCCTTCCGCGCCTTGTCTCCTGAGCTGCAAGGAACAAGGGTGCGGAGAGCGGCTGTGGGCCTCAGGGCCGCTTGGCGTCAGAGTGGCGCACACCACCCCTGGCGGGTCGCGGCTGAGTGCTGCCCTCCCGCGCGCCATGGAGGAACAACAAGCTGCGATCCAGGCCGGCAGGGTGCCCGCGCGGTCGGCGCGTTCACCCCCGCGGCCCTCCCCTCACCTGGCTCGCTTTCGAAGCTTTGGGGCAGAGTTGTGTGCTACTGAGTGTCTCGGATGCAAATGGCAGCGCGGAATGGCGCTGCGGGGCCAGGCGGCTCGGATGGCCACACCGGCATGCGGCGCCCACGCTGTCCACTGAGCCACATGGCGGCGCCACAGCTGTTCTAATCCTGTGCAGGCCCAAGAGCTCTGTAGCCATTTGTCGGCCTGCTCTTTGGCTATACTGGTACTGTCGCTTTGGAGGGGAATCGAATGTGCGGTCGATGTGAAGCATGGAAGACAGGCGCTCAATTGAATGCGCAAGGAAATTCGGCAGCCGCTGGGGCGCGTCACCATGGTGAAAATTGGGAAAAATGTCGAAACTGTATCAGGGTGCTTCACGTAAGCAAAAACCATTCATTCTCTGTCCGTTCAACTGTTGCCAAGTATGTGGTCTGCTAGCCCCACACAGGTTTCCGTTGTCACAGCAGCTGCGCTTGAGCGGGGTGAACGGCTGCCGGCCTGGCTCGCGACTGACTGCCAGCACACAGGCTTGACCTAGCCACGCTTGGCGGAAGCCGCGGGGATGCACCAGCCGAGCGGGCCCTGCCTGTACCCTGGGGCGCACAGCCTGCACTTTGCGCCATTGAGGCACTGCGGGGTGCCCTTCTTGCAGGCATCGCAGAAGGCGCTGCGGGCAGGAGCGGGCAGCGGGAAACCTGCTCTGAGTGAGGTTGAAAGGAGCAGCAGCTCATTCGCGCACAGGTTGTCCATGCGATCAGCGCTGTGCAGAGGACACCCACCAATTGGGGATGGTGAACTTGCACAGGGTGCACCCGCCGTTCTTGTAGTGGTACCCTTCAACGCAGGACCGCCCGCCGCTGGGCGGTGGGATGCATTGCTGCAGCACGGCGGGGGAAAGGCGACGAGCCGTCGGCAGCGGGTGCGGTGCTGGCCTGCGGGGTGTTTCATCCAGCGGCGTTCCATCCAGGCATTAGCCCTCGCAGCCATCCACATTGCATGTGCGTCTGCCTGCCCCCACATCCAGCAAGTAGCAGAACGGTCTGCCCTTGCCTGCTCTTGGTAGCAAAAGTTTGGTGGGTACTGGGTGTAGTCGCAGTAGCCGCAGTCATTGCAGGCCAGTCGGGTGCCTGCATGACAGCACGCGGTGCGGATGGGTTACCCGGAGGTGGCATTGCACACTTTTTGATCAACCCGAAGCACAGATTTGCTTGCGTGCAAGCTTGCCCCATGAATTGCTGAGGGCCACGTGTTGTTGCCCCGCCTCCAGCACAGCCCCCTCACCAGCCTGCCACCCAGCTCACACTCGAGGCAGTAAGGTGAGCCATCTGGGTTTGTGAGGTAAGGAATCAAGTACTTGCCCTGCAGGGCAGGGTGAGCGTCAGCAGGAGACTGAGCAGTGAACAGCACATTCGGCTGTACTGCGGAGGCATCCGATCATATTGTGCAGGCGTGCACCTCTTTCTGCAGGCCATACAGTGTGGTCTGTGCAGCGGCTTCCGCTATGGTCGCACTTGCAACTGCAGCCTCAGAATGCTGCCTCGGCGCTGAGGTAGCACTCTGCCTCAAGCCAAGGCCCGAGCCGCTCGGCTTACCACTGGGCAGGGCTTGGTCCTAGCTGGAGCAGCGGAGGAGCCCACGGCTGCTGGGGCCCCAGGTGCCTGGTCTGCAGCGTTGCACTCGTTGGTTGCCGGGTCAACGCTGTAGCCCTCCTGGCACTGGTCGCACATGCTGGGGTCAGCGCATGCCGCGCACAGCGGGTCGTCGCAGGCCTGCACACGGGGCTAGAGCAGAGGCAGGAAATGTCAACAACTCTGCATGCAGGGAGGGGCGCAGGTGTGTGTGGCCAACGTTGGTTGTTAACAGCTGTGCAGCAGCTAGGCTTGGCAGGGCTGGCAAGATGCAGGGTGTTGCTGGCAGTCGTGCACAGCAGCCAGGCCACGCACCGGTGTCGTGTGGCTGGGGTCAAGGTCGGTGCTCACAGACGTGAAGGACTGCAAAGAGGGGAGGGGTGCAGTGGCAGACAGGTGGTTGGCGTGCAGGCTCAACGAGCTCGACAAGGTCTTAGCCCCCCCTGCCTCGTGAGCCAGACTGGTTGCACTTGCACGTACATGCTCTCAGCTGCTCCAGTGCTTACACCAATGCACTCCTTGCCCCTCACCACTTCCTCGCTGGTTGCACCCAGGGTCACGTTGGCCACGAATGTTGCCAGATCAGAGTGTGGCAGAGGGGCGGCGTGGCTGCAGTTCAGGTCCACCTGCAGCTGATAGGCCACCGCCTCGCCGTCCACCTGAACATGAACAGGGCAAGGCAGATGCAGAATGGCAGGTGGCTGTGCCCAGGGCTGGATGCGAAGCGCACATACAGCAGTCTTGTTGATAGAGGGGTGGGCGCGGTTTGATGAACAGCAGCGCGGCAGTAGGCGCAAGTCCTCGTGCACCAGGCCGCACCCGCCTAAAGCCCCGGCCACTGCCTACCTGCTGGCAGGCGGCTTGAACCTGCACGTCCAGCTCTTCCGGCTCGCAGGGCACCCACAGTGGACCGTCCACACCCGTTTCGTCGTATGGGTTGTCCTCCGAAGGGGTGTACATGCGGTCAAACTCGGTCAGCGTGAGGTTTAGCAGCTCCGGCGGCAGCTCCTGCAGGGGCAGGGCAGGGGGTGCAGGCAGCGGTGAACATGAGGACCAGTGCTGCCCGCCAGATCCCAGCATGGTTGTCTTAGAAATTGTGCTGCTTATCCACACGCACCTCTGGGTCGAGCGCCTCCCAGCCCGAGCCTTCACAAAGGCCGTCGACCGCCGGCGCTGCGGCCGCGGCGGCGTGCTCAACAAGGGCCGCCGCTAACAGCGCGGCCAGAAGCGCGCCCTTCATGCTGCGCTCGATCCGCTGCGCAAGATGGAGGGCGCTGTGAGCTTGCAAGCTGCAGCACAAGGCACCCTTCGAACAGGGTGCCGATAGGCGGCGCAGCGAGCTGCACACCGTGAAGACACACTCCGGCGAAGCTAAACACGCACAGATGCCGAACTGGGTTGGGCGGACTAGGCCTAAGCGACACGCAGCCTACGAGCCGCTACGACCGCACCTTCTCCACGCTCGGAGGTAATGAACAGAAGCGCGGGGGTGTGAGAAGCTAGGGACTCGGCGAGTACGAGGGGCTGCAGCTCTCGCCGGAGGCGGGCGCGGCGCTTGGCGCCTAGGGTGCTGCCACGTGGCGACGGCTGATTTGACCTTTGCGTTGATACAACCATGCTGAGAGCGTAAAGACAGCAGGCATAACACAAATGACTACTGTGCAAGCATGCAGGATGAGGGTGCAAAGGGGCACACAGAGCCCGCAGGCTGCCTTGCTCGCGAAGGCAGCTCCCACGCCGCCCGCTCAGCGGATGCCGGCCGCAGCCGCCTCCTCTTCCTCAGCAGCGAACATGGCCTGCGCAGCTGCAATAGCCGCTGCATCGTCTGGGTTGACGTTCCAGCCTGCGGCAGGCGAGCAGGGGCCAGGGTGACTGCAGGACCACATAGGCAGACGGGACAAGGAGCATGCAAAACAGACGAAGACGGATGGGAGCAAGCTGAGGGAGCGTGGCAAACCGGGCAACAACTTGCTAGTCTTGCTAGTCCCACCCTTAATGCAAGCTTGCAGCCAGCAAGACGCTCACCAGGGATGAGGGAGGTGAAGAAGCCCACCACCAGCGCCTGAATCTCACGCAGCAGGCCGCCGCGATGCGGGTGCTGCGGGTGCTGCGCCTGCTGCTGGCCCTGCCCCTGCACCGCCGGCTGCTGCCCGGCCTGGCCGCCCTGCTCCCCAGCAGCAGGCGCAGCTGCAGCGCCTGCGCCTGCGGCAGCCGCAGGAGCGGCCCCGACATTGGCGGGCTGGGGCTGCTCGGCGCCGCCGGGTGCGGCAGGCCCACCCGCGGCACCCTCCGGCGGCTGCTGCGGCTGCTGCTGCTGCTGGGCGGGCGGCTGGGGGGCTGCGCGCGGAGCCGGCGGCGCCGGCTGCTGCACGCCCGCCAGGCGGTTGAGGAAGCGTCGCACTGGCTCGGTTGCGGTGAGGTACAGCAGCAGGCCAGCACCCACCAGCATGAGGAAGCGGCCAGGCGGGCAGTGCTGGTACACCACCACCGTCAGCACCAGCAGCTGCAGCAGGGCGCGCATGTTGAGGCGCACCACTACATTGAGCATGGGGCGGCGCTGCGCCTGCCCAGGCACCGCGCGTGCCGCCCCCGCGACGCCCGCTGCGCCGGGGCCCCCAGCTCCCGCTGCCACGGCGGCATCGTGGCGGCGCAGTGCCTCGGCCAGGTGTGCCGGCAGCGCGCCATGCTGCATCTGCTGCTGGCGCAGCATGTTGGCCAGAGCGTGTGGCAGCAAGCCCGCCTGCTGCTGCTGCTGCTGCTGCTGCTGCTGCGGGCGGCGGTGGCGCAGCTGTGCACCCGGAACAAACACCTGGAGGTGGGTGAATAGGGCAGCTTTCAGACAGCAAGATGGAGCAGAGATGACAGCAGTTTGCATGCCGCATGGACTTCGCAGCACGGTCATTAACATGCGTGCTGTGACAAACACAGACACACATGCGCCAAACCTGACGTCTCACGCTGCACCACCCACCTGCTGCGGCATCTGAGGCACAGCCACATGGTACGGCAGCTGGTAGGCCATGGGAGCCGCCATGAGCAGCTGGCCAGGGGGCATGGCCTGCAGAGCAGGCAGGGCACACGAGCGCAGCAGGGCAAACCCAGGTCAATGTCATGCATGCGCCCAGGATTGCCCCTCGCGTGCTTCGACACGCATACATTGCAGAGCCCCCCAACAACCGGGCCTCACCTGCTGAGCCGGTGGAGCGCCCTCCGTGCCCTGCTGCTGCTGCTGCTGCTGGGCCGCAGCGCCGCCGGTCATGTAGGCTGGCAGCACCGGCTGGGGAACGGGGATGAGTGTGGGCACAAAGGCAATGGCCTGCTGAGGGTACACTTGAGGCATGGGCATGGCCACAGGGGCGGCCGGCGGCACAGGCGCCGCAGCGCCGTCTGCAGCGGCCGCTGCCTCGGGTGCCGCCGCGGCGGCGCTGCCAGTGCTGGCGCCGGCTGGGGTGCCGGTGCTGCCGGCAGCCGCAGCGCTGGTTGCCCCTGCTGTGCTGCCGCTGACCGTTGCCTGCTGCTGCAGCACCTGCAGCGCAGCACTGTAGGCCGCCTGCAGCGCTGGCTGGTACATGGAGTAGGCTGCGGCTGCAGGGCTGGCCATGGGGGCGTAAGCAAAGCCGGGCAGCTGTGGCATGGGTGCCGACATGGCGGGTCCGGGCATGGCTGGGAAGCCGCCCGGCAGGCCAGACATGAGCGGCGGCATGCCCGGCAGCATGAAGGCCGGTGGGACATCTGCTGCAAAGTCCGCAGGACCTGCTCCAGGGGCAGCAGCGGGGGCGGTGCTGCTGGAGGCTGCCGGCGCTGCGGCCGGTGTGGGAGCTGCACCCGCTGTGGGCTGGGCAGCAGGCACAGTGGGTGCAGGTGCCGCAGCTGGGGCACTGGCAGCTGAGGGTGGTGGGGCAGGGGCTGCAGGCGCCGCTGCAGAGCTGGATGCGCTGCTGCTGGTGGCAGCGGGCGTGACAGCGGGCGCCGCTGCGGGGGGCGCTGGCGCCGGCGGTGGTGCCGGGGCAGCCTTGATCACGATGTGCAGCGACTGGGGCACCGAGGGGTCTTGGTTCTGCGCGCATGAGGCGGCGATGCCCAGCAGGTGGTGACGGCTAACACTCGATTGCTGCACATGCGTCATGAGAGGGCAGCCCGCATGCCAGGCACAGGTCTTGCGGAAGGGGGAGCGCCGCCTCACCGGCACGATGAAGCTGGACAGCACGGCATTGTCGTCCTTGAGCACCCGGCCAGCATAGATGGCCTGCGGGACATCGGGGCAGCGGGGATGGGCAGGCACAGCTCGTCACATGCCGACGAGCAGTACAGCGGCAGCGAGGTGGCGGCGGCGGCAGCGGCGCCCTCGTGCTCACCGTGACCGTGGCGGGCGCCGGGTTGCCGGGGTAGCGCTCCTGCAGGGCCGCCTTGAGCTCCCGCACCGTGGCGCTGGGCCGCAGCGTGAGACGGAAGTCCTCGGCGGTCGGGCGCCCAGGATTCTTGATGGACAGCACCAGATCGCCGTCTGCCATGGCGCTCGAGTGCAAGGGGCTGAGCAAACACTGCCTGGGGCCGCAGAAGCCGGCGGACAGGAAGCCCTGCTGGGCCAGGAGGCCGTGTGGGCGCTCGGAACCCTGCCCTGCTTGCTGGGCGGGAGCGATCAGTGCGTTTCTTCACCGGCTGGGCCCCCCTCTCGCCTTGTTTCGCCCCTGTGAGCGCGCATTTCCCCATGCGCCGAGTCTTGAGCCCCTTTGCCTCACCAGCGGTGCTCAGGCAACCCCGATCGCTGCCCTGGAACGGCATCGCAGCACAGCCGGCCGCGGCGCGCCTGTACTTCGAAGACGCGGAGCCCCCTTTTGCAGCAAGGCGGCGTTGGATCGGCGGCTGGCAGCACTCAGAGTTGCGATCCACGATGCTGGACGTCCGCAAGAAGCAGCAAGGTAGTTCGGGCGGCCGCTGGCCTCGCTTGCTGGCCTCCCAGCAGCTCCCTCCCCGCTCCCAGCGCCCCAGCTCAATCCCGACTCTCACCCTCTGCCGCAGAGGCGGTCATCCGCATGCTGCACTTCAACGCCGCACCCGCCGTCAAGGCGGCGCCCGGCGACGAGGACGTCTACAAGGTGCTCATCCTGGACCGCCACACCAAGGTGCAACTGGGGGGAGTGCGAGGGAGTTGTGTTGGCAGGCTGGGCAGTGGCGGGCAGCGGCAGTGGATGGTGGAGCCTGCAATGGCAGCCGCCGCTGGTGCCCCTCGATGCGAGTTGTGCACGGCTGCTTGTCGCTGCGGCCCGAGGGCTGCCACCGCTGCTGCCTTGTTGTGCAGGACATCCTGGCGCCACTGCTGCACGTGAACGAGCTGCGGCGGCACGGCGTGACGCTGCACATGCTGCTGGATGCGGAGCGGCAGCCCATCCCCGACGT
Organism: Chlorella sp. CH2018; assembly: GCA_009928355.1. NCBI lineage: Eukaryota > Viridiplantae > Chlorophyta > Trebouxiophyceae > Chlorellales > Chlorellaceae > Chlorella > Chlorella sp. CH2018. The sequence goes on along the minus strand of VIYQ01005340.1, from coordinate 3,650 downwards.
GCCGGCCGTCTACTTTGTGCAGGTGTGGGCTGCAGTCCGCGGCTGCCTTGCTGGCCAGCATTTGAGGAGGGTTTGCAGGCTTTGCATGTGATCAAGCCGCTCTCCCAGGCGGCAGGGATGTGAATGAATCGATCGAGCTGCTCTAGCAGGCGGCAGTGCTGTGGTCAGCTGCAGCTCAGCTGCGGGCTCTGCGCTCCGCACACGGCAGCCGCCCCTCCTGAGCTTCCCATTGCAACCCTCCCCGTTGGCCCACCCACAGCCCACCGAGGCAGCCGTGGCCCGCATCATTGAGGACGTGCAGCGCGGCCTGTACGACTCATTCCACCTCAACTTCTCCACGCACCTGCCGCGGCCTCTCATGGAGAAGCTAGCCGCCGGTGCGGGCAGGCGGGGCTGCCGTCCACTTGTGGGTCGGTTGCATGGCAGCCCACAAGTGGCTTGGCACAGCTATTTGGCTGCGCTGCAAACTTGCTCGGAGGGCTGCAGAGGTGCTTTGCAATGCGGGGCAACATGGCAGCCTAACCAGCCTCTGATTCTGCTGCCCAGCCAACCTGTCCGCCAACCCGCCCTCCCGGCAACACAGGCGTGGTGGCGGGCTCTGCGGCGGCTCGTGTGGCCAAGGTGTATGACCAGCACGACCAGTTCCTCAGCCTGGAGAGCGGGCTATTCAGCCTGGGCCTGCCAGACACGTACCTGCAGGTGGGTGCTGCTGCCTGCCAGACGCATACCTGCAGGTGGGTGCTGCTGCCTGCCAGACACGTATCTGCAGCTGGGTGCTGCCGCTGGCGTACTGCAGCAGGCGAGGGCTGGTGGCGGCCTCGTATTGTGACCCTTCAATCCATCCATCACACAACGCACTTGGTTTGCCCACCAACCCACTGCCTCTGCTCCGTTCAACCTCGCTTTAACCCCGCCCTCCTGCCCCACAGCTCAACGACCCAGCGGCCCAGGATACCCAGATCGAGGCTGCAGTGTCAGAGGTGGTGGAGCGCCTGTTCTGCGTGCTGGCCACGCTGGGGGTGGTCCCGATCATCCGCTGCCCTCGGGGCGGCGCGGCAGAGCACGTCGCGGCACAGGTGGGGTGCGGGTTGCGGCTTGAGGGAGGATGGGGGGAGTGTAGGGTGTGCTGGCTGGCGGTGTGGCAGCGGTCGGCGTATTTAAACGAGTCTCCACCCCCCGTCCGCTGCTGCCGGATGCCATCCTGCACATGCCTGCCTCTCAGTACATCTCGCTGCCCCCCTCTCCTCCACCGCAGCTGGATGCCAAGCTGCGCGACGCGCTGGCGGGCCGCACCTCTCTGTTTGCCGAGGGCGGCGCGGGCGCGGGGCTGGCCGCCTCGCTGCAGCGCCCCCTGCTCTGCCTCTTTGACCGCAACTTTGAGCTGAGCGTGGTGCTGCAGCATGCCTGGACGTACAAGCCGCTGGTGGGTTGGCCAGGATGGCAGGGAGGGTGGCGGGCTGGTTGTGGAGGCAGCGCGCGCGCTTGTCATCTGGGGTTGGTGTGGCCCGTTTGCAGCTGCAGGATGTCGACACGCTGGGCTTGTGCATTACCGCATATCGTGTATCACCATGAAGCCCAGAGTGTCGCCAGTCCTGTACGCCCACACTGCGCAGGTGCACGACGTGCTGGGCATGCGGCTGAACCGCATCACGCTGCCTGACAACGGGGCAGCCCCCGCGCTACCGGGAGCAGCCGCTGCCAAGAAGAGCTATGAAGTGGACGATGGTGCGCTGGCTGCACTGTTGGCAGCAGGTGGTGTGTGTGTAGCTGGTGTTGCAGCTGCGGCAACAGGACATACAATGTGATGGCGGTGGGCTGGCTGGGATCATGACGAGCAGCTGCACCGGCGGGGGTTGCGGCAGCTTGGAACAACATCAGCAGCAGCAGGAAGAGGTGCACAGCTGAGGCCAATGTGTGCCAGCCTCCACACCTGCCACTCCCTCCCATCTCGCCCCATTCTGTGCCTCACCACCTCTCCACCAATTGTGCTCACACCCCGCAGGCGACTTCTTCTGGAGCGGGCACGGGCGGGAGCCGTTCCCCAAGATTGCGGAGCAGGTGGAGGCGGAGCTGGGCAAGTACAAGCAGGTGGGTGGACCTGCTTGATCCTAGCACATATCAAAGCATTTGAACTGGGGTGTGCGTCTGCTGCCTGAAAGCGGAGGGTGGGAGGCAGAGGTGGGCCACAAGCAGGTGAGCCAATCTGGTTGGAATGGCGGGGAAGTCGGCGGCTTTTCGTATGTGTTTGCAGGTACAAAGCCGGAGCAGCCCTGTGCAGCACAGCGGGTGCTTCACCGCCTCCCTGCTTCGGTGTGGTGCGCTCTGCCTGCTGAGCTGGGTTTGTACCCCTCTCTCCCTCTGTTGCTCTGCAGGCCATTGAGGAGCTGAACCAAAAGACGGGCAGCCACATCGACCCGCTGGCTGACCCCAACGAAATCATGAAGAGCAGCACACGCAACCTGATGTCAGCCGTCAGCAGCCTGCCAGAGCTCACAGGTGGGTGGGTGGCTCTGGGGAGGAGGTGGGAGCAGTATGTTGAACTGGCGGGGTGGCAACTGACTGGCTGCACCACCTTGCACCACTAGGCAGGATCGACAGCGTGAGGCATGGTCGGCAGCCTAAGGCATGGATGGCAGCACCTCCGGGTGGCTTGCTCACCACTCCCCCCCTCCTGCTCCTACAGAGCGCAAGCGAGTGATCGACAAGCACACCAACCTGGCCACCGCGCTGCTGAAGCACATCAAGGCAAGCAGTGGCAGGCCCGCTTTGAAGCTCCATGCGCCCCGCCCCATCATTGGATCGGCAGCTCAATGGCATGCTATCTGCACTGACTCACGGCTCTCACCCTGTGGCACCTGCCGGCAGCCGCATGCATCACGACCTTCCTCGCCTCTGCCATCCTCTGACAACTACAGCACTGGGCAGCTTCCGCTCCCTGAAGAGGGCTGCCCTGCCCAGCCAGCATTGCTGTCATCTGCCTCCCTTGCCCTGTCCCCTTGCAGGACCGCCAGCTGGACGGCTTCTACTCGCTGGAGGAGGACTGCCTGGCCAACAAGGCCGACTGCGCAGCGGTGTGCCGCCAGCTGCAGCAGCCGGTGGGCAGCGCCGAGGACAAGCTGCGCCTCGCGCTGGTCTGGCTGCTGACCTGCGAGTCAGGTGAGCGGGATGAATGAGGTGCCTCTGCTTGTGACACAGCTCGGCATTTGGTACGGGCCGCAGGGCGGCCACAAAGAGCGGGGAGGCTGGCTGCTGCTAGCCTCAAATTGCACATGCGTCAACGGCTACCGGCGCCCTCCAGGCAGCAGACCTCCTGGCATCCTTCCTTGCTCACCTCCCGACCTGTCTCACCTTGTCGCCCGCTCGCAGTGCCGCCGGAGGGCGACTGCCAGCAGGTGGAGGGCCTGCTGGCGGCTGCAGGCGCCGACATGGCGGCCTGGCACTATGCCAAGCGCATGCGGCGCCTCAACCTCACCGGCAAGCAGCAGGTGACAAGTGCTGGTGGGGCGAATTATGAGTGGGTGGATGCATGGGTGTGGCAATGCACACTGCGTAAAGCCGTTTTGCACTTGCCTGCCCGCCTGCACCAGCAAGGGCACTGCAGCAGCAACACTTGCAACTCATCAATCCACGTGCCGACCCACCCACCCACC